>CM059819.1:36343410-36345910 GCA_030435695.1 Brachymystax lenok tsinlingensis | reverse complement strand
TGGTGGTGTGGAGCTGAGGCTGGTCCCAGTCCAGGCTAGAGATGGTGGGGTAGCTGAGGCTGGGACTAGTCATGCTATGGATGCTGGTGTAGAAGAGGCTGGGCCTAGACATGCTATGGAGGGTGGTGTAGATGAGGCTGGGTCTAGTAAAGGTTATGCACTTAGTGGATGAGGAGAGTATAGTTGAGGGAAGTGTAAAGAGACTAGGGGAGGAGGAGGAGGTGTCAAGCGGAAAAGAAAAAGGAGGAGAAGAAAGGTGGAAGTGTAGAGGCTGGTGTGGGTCAAGGTACTGGGACCTGGTGCTGGGAGTGGAGGCCTGACCAGAAGGAAGGGCAGGTGGTCAGGATGGGAGATGGAGATGAGGGAAAGGAGTATGAGTATGAAGAGGATGATGAGGTTTTCCTTTCAGACTCCTCTTCAATGGGTCCGGGCTGACAGCCAGTCAAGCAGAGGAGCCAAAGGGAAGTACACATTGAGGGAGACTGACAAGGTTCCTGAATGAGACCAAGGGGAAAAAAAGTTAATCTTGAGACTTTTTTCTGATCCGAGAAAGTTTGTAAGATCAGCACAACATGCTATGAAAAATGAGGCATAAATTGTCCTCTCACCTTAGGGAAAAGGTTTAGGTTGAGGAAGTAGGGTCACATTTGTGCGTAAGGAGTCTACCTTCAGACACTGTTTAGATGTATAGTTTCTTTCTGGCACTGGGGCTTTGCTATTGGTCTCTTTCCTTGCTGGCTTTTCTCCACTTCTTATGGAGACTCCTACGGGTAGGCTCAAGCTCAATATAAATAGGCGCCAGAGATGCGGGAAGAGAGTGTGTTTGGGTGAATATGTAAAACAACAAAAAAGTACAGGTGTTGTTTCTGCAGGAGGCATAGCGATGTGGTGAGATGAAGTCGATATTGGGGGCTCTGGTGGAAAGGGCAAGTGTGTTGAGCCATGGGACAAATTTGAGTGCAGGGTGGCAGTCTTTTTGTACCTGGTCTGTCTGTAAAAATTTGCTCCTCAAAGGAGGTGTGTAAGGGTAGGCTGCTTGTTGTACAAAGCAGGAAATTAACAACAAGGGTTTTGTCTTTATAAATGTGTCGCCCTAACACAGGGAGAGAGAGAGTTCTATTTGGGTGTCTTAGACAGGAACTCTCACAAGTAGCGCCTCTGAGGAGATGCTGGTGGTCAGAGGAGACTGGAACTGTACCATGGATTTCTGAAAGATAGAAATGAGGAAGAGCCTCATTCAGTGTCAGTGGGGTGTTAAGGGACATTATTAATCAGTTGACCTAGTGGATATTTGGAGAACTAAACATCCCAACACAAGACAGTATACATGGAGTGAAGGTCTTTGGGGGCTTCAGGGTGAGTGCAGCCCGACTTGATCGTTTTTACATGTCCAGGAATCAGAGCAATAGGCTGTTGGGCACCACCATTCTCCCAGTGGGGTTTTCAGATCACCATATATATGCGATGGCTCAGCTGTCTATTTCACCAGGGCCCCGGCAACAGGCATCCTGTGGAAGTTTAATGTAAAGCTCTTACAAGATGCCACTTTTGCTCAGGTTTCCATATATTTTGGGAAAGGTGGGGGCAGCGAAGAGAGGAGTATGAGTCTCTGAGTCAATGGTGGGATGTGAGAAAGTCCAAATTAGGCTTTACTGTCAACAGTATACAGCTCTCTCATCCTCAGAGGCTAGGAGAGTATTGGGGAACTAGAGCGTAGTATTAGTGAGATGGAGGTAGAGATGGTGGGGCAAGGCAATGTAAGCCTCCCAAGCTAATCTGGCTGAATTACGTTAGGACCTGGGCAGTTTTTTCCAGGTTAAAGCAAAGAGAGCACTTGTAAGAGCTAGGTTCTCCATGCTCAAGGAGATGGATGCTCCAGCTCCTTCTTCTTTGGAGTTGGAAAAGACAGAGCGGTGAAGCCAAGGGGTATGCATTGTCTTCTGACTTTCTGATGGGCGGAGTGACCTCTGTGGTGGGAGATCTGGGGAAGCGAACTGTGAGTTTTATACTGAGGTTGTATAGGGCAGAAATGTGTGATCCTGTGTGTGCTCAGGTCTTGTTAAGCAGGACTCCCTAAGCTCTCTCTGGCACAGAGGGATTTAAATGGACATTCCTCTCTGTTGTCCCATGAACTGGCAGAGGCTGACTCAGATGTCCCCCGGTCGAGCACCAGGGGTTGATGGACTCCCAGTGGAGTTTTATAAAAATTCTGAGAATAATCTGGACAAGATTTCTTTTGCGTGTATGTGAATGCGTCGAGGTAGGAGTGTTGCCGATGAGCTGCCGTCAGGCGCTCTGACTCTCCTGCCTAAAAGAAAGGGGACTTGTGTGAACTTAAGAACTGAGGCCGGTGGCATTACTTTTAATGTGCGGACTACAAGATATTTGCCAAGAGTCCTCTCTAACAGACTGAAGTCCCATCTGGACTCGATAGTACATAAAAGACCAAACATATTGTGTACCGGGGCGGCTCAATCACGCAGGACAACTTGTTCCTAAT
>CM059819.1:36148410-36338410 GCA_030435695.1 Brachymystax lenok tsinlingensis | reverse complement strand
TCCCTGCTGTTCCTGCTGTCCCTGCTGTTCCCTGCTGTCCCCTGCTGTTCCCTGCTGTTCCCTGCTGTCCCTGCTGTTCCCTGCTGTTCCTGCTGTTCCCTGCTGTTCCCTGCTGTTCCCTGCTGTCCCTGCTGTTCCCTGCTGTTCCTGCTGTTCCCTGCTGTTCCCTGCTGTTCCCTGCTGTTCCTGCTGTTCCCTGCTGTTCCCTGCTGTCCCTGCTGTTTCCAGTTCACTTTTTTTGTTAACTCACCAACACTAGCAACACATTTTAAACCTTCTGGAAGGTTTGTTTCCAGGGCTGAACAGCTTTTTACAGAAAATGCCAGCTTTTGGAATATATTGTGTGGGCTGTGAGAGGTCGACTGAATACTGTCATGAAGTTATGTCTCGAAGAGTAAAATGGCTCATCTTTTGTAGGTTTTTTCATCTTCCTCTGGTTTTTTGTGTTCAAATGGAAGACCAAGGACAGCCAACCCGGCAATGACACTCACTGTACCAACACCTGATCTGCCTGAGGACAAAAGTCTGTTGTCATCCAATCCAGCACTGTTGTTATCAATGTTCATTTCAAACTTTATTGAGATTTTTTTATTTTGAGAATACTAGTAGACCTTCGAAAATGTCTACAAACCACCCACTTGTTTTGTACCAATACAATAGCATGTCATATTGTTCTTTTTTTCTTTTTGAGATTGTTTAGTTATGGAATGAAGGAAGGTGTTTTCAGAACTCTTTTCATGTGTGGTTTGCTCAATGATAAATCCTTATAAATCATGTGAGCCAACAGGATGTGATGTAATGTAGTTGATAAACCTGCAACAGAAGATAAATAAGTTTGACCTATGCTGCACTGTGGCCTATTCATTGATGCTTTGCTCGAGCAAGCTGAATTTCGGACTAGATTTGCATAAAACAAATGCAATGCCACCAGGTTCGTCTAAAGGTAACATAAAGATAATAAAATGTTGCAGTTATAAAATGATATTTGACTATGAACAGTCATGAAAAAAGACAGTTCCCGAACATTGGAAGAGACGTTTGTTAAAGGCCACAGTTGTAAATACAAATGGGATGGGAGTTTCCGTGTTCAATGACGTAATGATCTCTACTAAGCACACAGTGGTTTCACAGATCATTTGCTCATCCCACAAGGACATCAAAGGTGAGCGAAATCAACTCCTAGCGTGTAAGTAAGTGTATGTGTTTGTGTGTGAGGAAAATGATTCAATCCTATTTTGTCATTGTAAAGTTCAGCTATTGTGTTGATAATGTTGCGTCATTATCTTACCTGAGTGATGGCAGAATGATATGTCTGGGAATAAGCCGGCATCACCGTGTTGATAATCAGAAAGCATGGCTAGGTTTTGTTAGTGCTGAAGCATTGTTGAACACCAACAGAATGTTGTGGTAGTAAGTAGTGTTAGCCTAGGTGTCTGAAATGCTGAAATGAAATTCTCAGGCTGTATAGTGTACTTTACTGAGTGTAATGTTGAATGAGTGGTAAGGGCTATGACAGAATGTTGAAAATAAGGATTACTTTGTAATGTATGTTTTTGTCATTCATATTTTGTACTGTTCTACACTTAAAACAGCCACAATGTTACCTCTGCATCTACTTCTACTGATATCTGGAACACTGGCTATGAATTGCTCAAATTCAGGTACTAGCACACCTCGACTAACCGGTGCCCCCGCACTGACTCTGTACCGGTATCCCCTGTATATAGCCTCGCTATTGTTATTTTACTGCTGATCTTTAATTATTTGTTACTTTTATTTCTTATTCTTATTTTTTTTTAGGCTTGTAAGCATTTCGCCGTAAGGTCTTACACCTGTTGTATTCGTCGCATGTGACAAATACAATTTGATTAAATTTGATTTGACTAATGAACTCAAACTGTGTTTCATTACAATGCACTGTGGGACCAAATCAGTGGAGGCTGCTGAGGGGAGGACGGCTCATAATAATGTGGAACAGAGCAAATGGAATGGCATGGAAACCATGTGTTTGATGTATTTGCTACCATTTCACTCATTCCGCTCCAGCCATTACCACGAGGCCGTCCTCCCCAATTGATATGGACTCAAGCACACCTGATTTCGGTTGATTTGGTACAATTGGCGTATTATTTTATGCTGTTGTAATAATTAGGCAAAAAGCTGTAAATAACCCCATTCATTGTTGTTGTAGCTCATAAATTGAATTGTGGGGTATCAACCAAATAATAATAAGTTTATGCATGTTAGAGATGTTTATCTATTGCTATTTCATTTCCATAGATTATACCTTTTATTTCGACATCACAACTGGGGAGATTTCAATGACAATAAACCTTCTGAACAACACTATCGCCATCAACGATAAAGCTGAGGAAAATTTGAAATGCGTTTGGTTCATTGAAAGCTATGTTGAATGCACCTCCATGAACGTGACCTCAATTAACCTAACTGAGTGTCAGACGGTGCCGATTTCTGTAGTCGAGAACTCAACCAGCAAGTTCATCTTCAACATATGTGAGCAAATAAACCTTTTTTTTTTTGTGTATTCATATTCTAGAAATTTCTGAATGAAATGTGAAACTGTAGCTGTGATTCCTCTGTAATGTCAGAGGTGTTATGTATTCATAACAAAATGACAGTGATAACCCCTCCTGAACTGTAACGCTAGTACAACGGCTCTTTTTCTTTTGTCCCTCAGCTTCATCCACGTGTGAGGTCACCAAGTGTACTGGGACAGCAATCACTGCCCTGATAAGAGAGATACACGACCATCCCAGTGATGGTCCAACGGATCTTAGTAGGGTCCTGAACATGAAAAATATGTGTACCGAACTGTTTAATAACAATCGGGCCATGAGGATGATGTTTATTGGGTAAGTAACCAGCCAACCTGTTTCCATTTACTTCTGACAGAGACGTAACTTTGGTAATCTACCCTGTCTCTGTGCTGTATTTGCAGCGTTGAACGGGGCCTCGTACACAACATGATGGACATCTCATTCGCTGGAGAGTCTGTGTACTATGACCTCAGGGATCTGGCTCTGAAGGTGTTCAACCTGACCAACCTAACCAGTGCGGGTGACAAGACGGGGAAAATAAAAGCCCCAGAGGTAGGGCTGCTGCTATCTGGGTTTGGGCATCTTGTCTCAGTTTGGGGTCAGAAAGGCACCCAACCTATAGAGCATGTGTAAATGCCAAATGTATACACTACCATTCAAAAGTTTGGGGTCACTTAGAAATGTCCTTGTTTTTGAAAGAAAAGCAAATTTGTTGTCCATTAAAATAACATCAAATTGATCAGAAATGCAGTGTAGACATTGTTAATGTTGTAAATGACTATTGTAGCTGGAAAAGGCTGATTGTTTTTATGGAATATCTAAATAAGCGTACAGAGGCCCATTATCAGCAACCATCACTCCTGTGTTCCAATGGCACGTTGTGTTAGCTAATCCAAGTTGATCATTTTAAAAGGCTAATTGATCATTAGACTAGTGGAGTATCTGGAACATCAGCATTACAGGCTCAAAATGGCCCGAAACAAATAACTTTCTTATGAAACTCGTCAGTCTATTCTTGTTCTGAGAAATGAAGGATATTCCATGTGATAAATTGCCTAGAAACTGAAGTTCTTGTACAACGCTGTGTACTACTCCCGTTCACAGAACAGCGCAAACTGGCTCTAACCAGAATAGTTAGAGGAGTGGGAGGCCCCGGTGCACAACGGAGCAAGAGGACGAGTACATTAGAGTGTCTAGTTTGAGAAACAGACGCCTCACAAGTCCTCAACTGGCAGCTTCATTAAATAGTATCCGCAAAACACCAGTCTCAACGTCAACAGTGAAGAGGCGACTCAGGGATGCTGGTCTTCTAGGCAGAGTTGCAAAGAAAAAGCCATATCTCTGTACAGAGTCTGTGTTCTTTTACCCAACTTAATGTTTTATTTTTATTAGCCAGTCTGAGATATGTACTTGTCCTCTTGCTCAGTTGTGCACTGTGGCCTCCTACTCCTCTTTCTATTCTGGTTAGAGCCAGTTTGCGCTGTTCTGTGAAAGGAGTAGTACACAGCGTTGTACGAGATCTTCAGTTTCTTGGCAATTTCTCACATGGAATATCCTTCATTTCTCAGAACAAGAATAGACTGATTAGTTTCAGAAGAAAGTTATTTGTTTCTGGCTATTTTGAGCCTGTAATCGAACCCACAAATGCTGATGCTCCAGATACTAGTCTAAAGGCCAGTTTTACTGCTTCTTTAATCAGGACAACAGTTTTCAGCTGTGCTAACATAATTGCTGATGATCAATTAGCCTTTTAAAACGATACATTTGGATTACCTAACACACTGTGCCATTGGAACACAGGAGTGATGGTTGCTGATAATGGGCCTCTGTACGCCTACTGTATGTAGATATTCCATAACAAATCTGCTGTTTCCGGCTGCAATAGTCATTTACAACATCAACAATGTCTACACTGTATTTCCGATCAATTTGTTGTTATTTTAAAGGACAAAAAAACAGCTTTTCTTTAAAAAACAAGGAAGTTTCTAAGTGACCCCAAACTTTTGAACGGTAGTGTCCTGAGTAAATATGTGGTCTGTGTATATTTTATATACATATTGTAATACTCTGACTGAAAGGGACCCTCTAATGGTAATGAGTATAGTGTGTCAGCTAGGTATTTTCCTTTCTCGCTGAAATCATTTAGCTCCTCCCTGAGAACAACTTTTACATTCCGGAAATATGGATCCCTATTGATGCACTCCAGAACATCATAGAGGAAAAGAGCAGAATGGGCGTGGTCACCTATAAATCACCCAATCAGTTCTTGGTAGGACTTCTCATATTGTGCATCTATTCTATAATTCAATTCAATCATTCTTCCAATTCAATAAATTAAAATAAAACAAACATTTTGTGATTTGATGGCCTAGGCTTTCATGAAATCGCAACCCTCATAATCCTCCATGTCATTGTCACCCTCTTCTATCCAGTTTAAAGAGGAACTCGTGAGAACCGTTGTCATGCGGATAGAGGTGGAGGGCGGCAGACGACTTGAGAACTTGATCACTCCACTGAAGATGAAGTTCAAATTGCTTGACCCTATAATACCAGTAAATTGTAAATTGTCCTCATAAGATTTAGGATGTTCCTGGAATTGCGGCGTACGGTGAGCGCCAAATGTATTGAGACAGTGACACATTTTGGGTTGTTTTTGCTCTGTACTCCAGGACTATGAGTACAGAGCCAATGACTATGAGGTTAAAATGCAGACTGTCAGCCTTCATTTTAATGTATTATCATCCATATCGGGTGAACCATTTAGAAAATTACAGCCATTTTTGTATATAGTCTCTCCATTTTAGGGGACCAAAGATATTGGGACTAATTTATTTATATGTGTATTAAAGTAGTCAAAAGATTAGTATTTGGTCCCTATATTCCTAGCACGCAATGATTACATCAAGCTTGTGACTCTACAAACTTGTTGGATGCATTTCTTGTTAGTTTTGGTTGTGTTTCAGATTACTTTGTGCCCAATAGAAATGAATGGTAAATAATGTATTGTGTCATTTTGGAGTCCCTTTTATTGCAAACAACAATGTAATATGTTTCTAAACACTCTAACACATTAATGTGGATGCTACCATGATTACGGACAGTCCTGAATGAATCGGGAATAATGTTGAGCGAGAAAGTTACAGACGCACAAATATCATTCCCCCCACAAAGATGCTAACCTCCGTTATTGTAATGGTGAGAGGTTAGCATGTCTTGGGGGTATGATATTTGTGCATCATTAACTTTCTCACTCATCATTATTATTATTATAAACGGTTCACCCGATATGGATGAAAATACCCTCAATTGAAAGCGGACAGTCTGCATTTGAACCTCATAGTCACCACATCCAAAACGCTGGAGTACAGAGCCAAAACAACAACAAAAATGTGTCACTGTCCCAATACTTTTGGAGCTCGCTGTAGTTCACAGTTCACACTATTATTGCATTACAGTATCACTTGTTTTCTTCTACAGGTGAATTACAGCCTGTCATGTCAATACTTCAATGAATATGGTGGGTTTATTTCTGTTACAGTGTGTAGGCCTACAGTAACTGTGTTCGCATAAAACTACAGTCCCTTGCGTTCCACAGTCCTTATATGGCAATATAAGCTGTACACATACTGACTGCGTTTGTGAATGACTAAAAATGGTGCTCTCGTCCAAAAAGGGAACGTAAACCTCCCAGACACTGTCTTTTGGAAAACGGATGGATGCGTTACTAAGATCAACGACAGCGTGGTGCAGTGTATCTGCAACCACGCTACTCCGTTTGCCGTGCTGCTGGTGAGCAATTCACATCCGTCAATTCATCTACATCATTCTATCATGAATGTCCTCTGGTGATTGGTCATCAGGCCTTGTCTATTCTTATCCCCTGCAGATCGCTGACCTATCTATTGACAGTGCGCACTGGCAGGTCTTGTCTTACATCAGCTATATTGGCTGTGGCTTGTCAGCCTTCTTCACCGCCCTATCCTTCCTCACCTACGTCATCACCACGTATGTGACCCCACCTCACCAAAATGCCGCGTGCCCATTTTTCCCCTTCTTTCTCAGTTTTGAATTGGATCTCCTCCGTCGTATATATTTTATCCCGTGTCTATTTCAGCACGGCCCGTGTAGTTATCCCTGCGTCTGTATAGACGATTGCACCCGTACTAGTCATCTATCCACGCTGTTATATCAGTTGTCTGATACGGTTGTACCCTTACTTTAGGAACTCCAGGGGGGACAACGCCAACAGCATCCACGTGTCACTGAGCGGGGCTTTGTTCCTGCTCAACACCTCTTTTCTGCTCAACGAGTGGGGGGCCAGTCTGGGCATCAGGGGCGTGTGTATCTTCATTGCGGCGGCCATTCACTACAGCCTCCTCAGCTGTTTCACCTGGATGGCCATTGAAGCTGTCCACCTGTATCTCCTCCTGGTCAAGGTGTTCAACACTTACTACCGACACTATATGGCCAAGCTGTCTGTCATTGGCTGGGGTAAGGGAATCCGTTCTAAACATGCTCATTCAGGTGAGAGATACAGTGAAACAAGAGTTTGTGGACACGGAACCGTGGTCGGAAATGTGAATACACTCATCCTGTGTGTGCACTGTTCAGGACTCCCTGGTGTCGTTGTGGGAGTTTCGTTGGCAGTCAAGGATATCAAGCCAATATACGGACCTACAGAAATGGCTATGGCAGACACTAACCAGACAAATACAATGTTAGTAAATGTTATCTTTCTCTTTTTGAATGTTCATTATATCAATCCAATTTCAGGGGTGGCCCAATGTACAGTATATTTATGTTCCTAATGAACGTTCTATGTGGAGATCAATAAGTGAATGTTGAGGACAAGATGAATATGATTGTGTTTGGTAAAGACCAGATGCAGTTTGTCCAATAGAATCACAGTTTAATCACTGTGTCACTGCATTTTAACCAACACTCTCTCCCCACTCCAGCTGCTGGATCATGGACATCCCCTTCTTCTACGGTATGAACCTGGCCTACTTCACCATCATCTTTGTCCTTAACTCTGGCATTCTGTTAACGGTGACCACCCGGATCTGCCAGCTGCAGCGATATGGCAGTAAGGGCAAGCCTGGGAAGGCAAGCCTGGCCTGGAAGGACATCGGCACGGTCCTGGGGCTGACCTGCCTGCTGGGCATCACCTGGGGCCTGGCCTTCCTCAGCTACGGCTATGTCAACCTTCCCATCCTCTACCTGTTTAGCATCTTCAACTCCCTCCAAGGTGAACAGGGAACATCACGAAAGACCGGGACAGACAGAAAGAGATAGTGAAGCTGATGCAGGGGGTGGAGTAGAGATCATGTACAAAGGGAGAGGAGTGTCAGGTAGTGAAAAGGTGGCCCTATGACCAGCCCCATGATCTTGAATAGTTTGAAAGCACCTGTTATTGTGCACCTATGTGGGTGGAGTTTGGGTGATGATCTGTCTGTGTTTCTCTCTCGAAGGATTCTTTATATTCCTATGGATCTGTGGCACTGCCAGGAAGGACAGGGGAGCGGGCGGCGAATACCAAGAGCACATCAGCTGCTCTGTACACCTCTACAGCCAAAGCCAAGGAGGAGATGTTCCCTGGCAACAAACCCTACCAGTAAACCATGTCTGTACACAATGGAGATCACTCATATCTTCTTAGATGGCAAGGGGAGTTTTGGCTTCGTGTCTAATGGCATAATGCATTGTCTCTTTCTTTCTCTTTTAAATTGAGTTATGGATTCTACACCGGTTGTGTTGATGTATTGTCAAGGATCCCTCTGGAACTTTCATTGCGCACACCTGGCCCCTATTCCCACTGATTGTATTTGTATATATGTACCCTTTGTTCACCATGGTGCTGTCGATTATTGTGACTATGTCCGTTGGTGCGTGTGAGTGCCTGTGCAGTGTGTTTTGGGCTTTCGTGGCCTTTGTGGATTGCGCAGATGATTACGGGTCTCGTCCCCGTGTGTTAATCATTGTGCTCGTGTGCTATTTATTCAAGGTACTCCTCGCTCTTTTGTTTGGGCAGCACGGCCAGGTGGACTCGGGACATCCAGGTAGGCCTTGAGGAATGGTCCTAATGCTCAGGTCCTCCGAGAGAGAGAGAGAGAGAGAAGAAGAAGAAAAAAGAAAGAAAGAGAGAGATAATTAGAGAGAGCATACTTAAATTCGCACAGGACACCAGATAAGAGAAGAAATACTCCAGATATAACAGACGGACCCTAACCCCCCGACACATAAACTACTGCAGCATAAATACTGGGGGCTGAGACAGGAGGGGTCGGGAGACACTGTGGCCCGTCCTGAAACCCCGGACAGGGCCAAACAGGCAGGATATAACCCCACCCACTCTGCCGAAGCACAGCCCCCACACCACTAGAGGGATATCTTCAACCACCAACTTACCATCCTGAGACAAGGCCGAGTATAGCCCACAAGATGGCTTCTGGTGCCGCCACGGCACCAGAAGCCAGTGACTCAGCCCCTGTAATAGGGTTAGAGGCAGAGAATCCCAGTGGAGGGGAACCGGCCAGGCAAAGACAGCAAGGGAGGTTCGTTGCTCCAGTGCCTTTCCGTTCACCTTCACACTCCTGGGCCAGACTACACTCAGTCATAGGACCTACTGAAGAGATGAGTCTTCAATAAAGACTTAAAGGTTGAGACCGAGTCTGCGTCTCTCACATGGATAGGCAGACTATTCCATAAAAATGGAGCTCTATAGGAAAAAGCCCTGCCTCCAGCTGTTTGCTTAAAAATTCTAGGGACAGTAAGGAGGCCTGTCTTGTGACCGTGAGCGCACGTGTAGGTATGTACGGCAGGACCAAATCAGAAAGATAGGTAGGAGCAAGCCCATGTAATGCTTTATAGGTTAGCAGTAAAACCTTGAAATCAGCCCTTGCCTTAACAGGAAGCCAGTGTAGAGAGGCTAGTACTGGAGTAATATGATCAAATTTTGGGGTTCTAGTCAAGATTCTAGCAGCCGTGTTAAGCACTAACTGAAGTTTATTTAGTGCTTTATCCGGATAGCCGGAAAGTAAAGCATTGCAGTAGTCTAACCTAGAAGTTACAAATGCATGGATTAACTTTTCTGCATCATCTTTGGACAGAAAGTTTCTGATTTTTACAATGTTACGTAAATGGAAAAAAGCTGTCCTTGAAACAGTCTTGATATGTTCGTCAAAAGAGAGATCAGGGTCCAGAGTAACGCCGAGGTCCTTCACAGTTTTATTTGAGACGACTGTACAACCATCAAGATTAATTGTCAGATTAATTAATATGTGATCTCAAGTTGCTGAACTGACTGTTGCATAATTAGTCAGTGACAAACCAAAGGATTTAGTTTCCTGCATACCGTGAGGTTTCTCTATGGTTGCTGTGGTAAAGCAGAATGAAATGAGCTTTTTGACTGTACTGATAGAGCACACATATTTAAAAATAAAAAAAAATGATACTTTCAATATTCTGTTTTAAATGAGTTACTATAATGTGTTACACAAAGAAAGTCCATGTAGCATCAAAGTGAGTTTGTGTGATCTTGTTGGCATAGTGCAACAAACCGTAAACTGACCTAGGTTTTTCACAATTTTAGGATAAATCCAACATATTCTCAACACATTGAGACAAAGCACTCGTATGTGATAAACCTTTTCACACAGCCTCATCCTTATTAGTTTCACAATCTATCACTTGATTTTCTACAGTCTAGCCAACTACGGAAAGTGTGTTGCAATCTGGTCATGCTTTTTACATTTGAACTAAGCGTCTCACTGGGAGCAGTATGTTCTCAAATGCACTCACAATTGACCATTTCCTTATGATTGTGAAACAGAGACATCCTCTTTTCTAGTAATTTTCTGGTGAGTGGCAGAATGAGTCTGCTGAGAAATGCCACCATATAGGATTTTTTTGATGATTCTCACTGAAATGTTTTGATTATATTGATTTACCTAACATTAACCCCTCCCAAAGGACTACAAAGGACTACAAAGGACTACAAAGGACATACGCTTCAAGCTTTATTGTGTTATTCTTGATGGTTTTCTTAAATTGAATGTGGAGGTGTCTTATTTACAGTTGTTGGGCGGCAGGATAGCCTAGCGGTTAGAGTGGTGGACCTATAACCGAAAGGTTGCAAGTTCAAATCCCCGAAATCTTGTCGTTCTGCCCACTGTTCCTAGGCCGTCATTGAAAATAAGAATTTGTTCTAAACTGACTTGCCTGATAAAATAAATGTAGAGTACGTTTTTTTATTTCTATTGTCTAATAAATTGAATCAATCACTAATAAAAGTGTTGTATTCATTCCATGCTGTGTTTACAATAGCCTACTTACATTCACCCAGTTTTGTCATTCCATAGCCTACAGTATACCCAGTTAACTTCCTGCATATACAAATATGTCCAACCCCCTCTCTAATAATAGTAATGATATGAAACAAGGAAACATCAACACACAAAGATCAACTAACAAGACAGACCGTTAACCCATCAGCAGTCACAGACTGAAAGAGGGAGAATGATGAAGACCAGTTATTTAATTCTCATATTTATATGCATCCCGGCAACCCTGAGAACCAATGGTAAGCTCTTGTTTTGTTTCTATGTGTTGACCAAGTGTTATAATGGATGGCACGTGTGGATGAGTATAGGTCGAGGTTATGTAAACATTTTTGAACAATCATGTACATCAGTGAAAAGGTGATGGACTAGTTAATTGTATATCTGGGGCGGCCAACCCTGGCCTGGAGAGCTGTCATATTCAAATAAGATACCTAATCAAGGTCTGTTAAAAAAGATATGTGATTAATTCAACCAGGTGTGTCTCAACTGGGCTGAAAAAAAAGCTTGCACTCACTGCGGCTCTCGAGGACCAGGGTTTGCCACCCCTGATTGATGTGGTCCCAACTAAGTTTTTGTCACCATCATTGGCTTTAGTGCCTACAGTAGTTTTTAATCTGGTTATTTTGATGTGGTTGTCTTGAGATGAAGCCTTGGTACCTTGTATGGATTTTTGTCGTTTCCAGAGTGACATAATTGCTAACCTTGTTAATAATGTTTCCAGACAATATTCCAAACTGTAAAGATGCTCTTCAAGATTGTCTTTTCCAAGAAGTGGTATGGACCAGGTACCCCAATATCCCCTATTGTAATGGGATTGTAACGTGCCATGGATATTACAAAAAAGCCAGTACCTGTTTATCATTTTAACTACACAGTTAAACATCTAGCTAGTCCATATGGGAATGTCCATTAAGTTGACATTTTAGTCATTTAGCGCTCTCATCCAGAGCAACTTACAGTAGTGAGTGCATACATACAGTATTTGTACTCTTACATACTTGTCCCCTGTGGGAAATTAACCCACAATCCTGACGATGCAAGCACCATGCCATACCAAATGAGCTATATGGGATTTGATATCCGTTTGATATCCATTCATTACATTGATTAAGTTGAATATAAGAAAGGGGTCAAATCATGTAAGATGATTTGTGTTTTTGATAGGTGTTTTGAGGATAGAATTACAAGATGCATTCCAAAGACCAGAATGCCCATCCCAAACTTCTACAGATGGTCTGTCAACTCATCTAATAAGGTGAGATCATGAATTCATTGCTGTTGATCTCACAACCTTCTGGTTCATATACTGGGGTGCAGCAACAAAGACTTCAGATACAGCCTAATCTCTTGTTTTATTTACTGTTGCATTTTGCAATTTTTGGTATTTCTGATGGATATGTTGCACTTAAAATGGTCATGTTCATTAATTCCACCATAGGCGGAAGAGAGCACGGATTCTGGACACAGAGTGCACATCCCTGCACATGCCCTCCAGAGAAGCAAGAGGAACGACTCTCATAGCACTGACTATGTGCACATTACTATGGCTGTACTCAACAGCTCTCTATTCAAGGTTGGTAACTGACTCAAACAGTAGGCTAGTAGTTTTAGCTGAAACCAACCAATGGTAATGGACAAAATAGTATCACTGCTGCCATATCAGGTATACAAAATATCACTACAGTAAAACAATTAATATATTATTTAGTATCATGAAGTTTTATGAAAGTAAAAGGCACGTAAGACCTCTCTGAATGACGTTTGCTCCTCTCTTGCTGCTTTCTGTTTCACTTCCCTCCAATGTTACCAACAGCTTGGTCCAGTTCGAGGCTCTAGATCAGGGGAGGTCCTGGGGCAGTCTGTGCTGGCTGTGAGGGTGGGGGACCACAGTGTGAGTGACCTTGACCAGCCTGTCAGAATCGCCTTCAGAAACACAAATGTGGTGGGTGAATGGAGTCCACAAGAACTTTAGTCACTAACTGGACGAATAAGACTGTGACTGTGCACCTCATCTTCGAAGACAAATAGTAGTCTAGTCTATACTTCAATGAACACTGTGTGTCATACATTGCCTTTGTTTCAGACTCAGAGAGGGACTTGTGTTTTCTGGAAGGACTCAGAAAAAAGGAAGGGCGAAGGTGGGGGCTATGGCTTGACTCATCTTTTAATAGTTGAACGACTGCTGTAGACTACCATGTTCTTTTCCTGCGTGTGTGGGGGTATTGGTGGGTCCTTGTACTTTGTGTGTGTGTGGGTGTTGAACAACTGTACCTTCGCTATGTGCGTGTGTGTGACATTTGTGACTTTTCTGTCTGCAGGGGACTGGAGCTCAGAGGGTTGTATTACCACCCTCCTTCACGGAGAGTTTGTGTGCAGCTGCAACCATCTCAGCTTTTTTGCAGTGCTTGTGGTAAATACGTGCTACAGTTGTTTATATAGATCATTACTTTAATTATTTGAATAACTCTATACAAAGCATAGCTGTGTAATACATGCAAAGACTGATATAGAAGTCTTCAAAACGCTCACTTTAAAGGGATAGTTCACTCAAATTACAACATGTCATATTGGTTTCCTTACTCTATATCCATAGACAAGATATGACAGAAATCCATGCTTTGGTTTGTTTACCTGGCCATTGCTTCCAAATGCTAATGTTTTAGCATTTTTGGCACAAATCCAATGCAAGGCAATGATACAGATATTAGCATTTTTGCGCTTCAAGTCCAAATCATCTACAAGAAACTTAATTGTGCTACACAATCAATTGTAGATACTTTAGGATAATTTGGACATGAAGTGCAAAAAATGCTAATAGGTACCATTAACTTGCATTGAATTTGAACCACCAATACTAAAACGTTAACTATCACTTTAATAATTACATTCTTTTTTTTGTATGGTAAGTCCTAGCTGGTTACATACTCTTGATTCCTTATTCTATTTTCTCAATGACAGAACTCAAAGTTGTCGGTAGACCCTGTGAATGCCGCCAACCTAAGCTACATCTCCTACATTGGTTCATCATTCTCTGTGGTTTTCACAACAATAACCCTTGTCATGTACATATGTCTGAGGTAAGTATTCTCTCTTCCTCGAAAATAAACAGAGTAGTTACACCATTCACAAAATGCAGCTGCACAATAGTACACATTCACAAACGTATGTGTCAAAAATATTAAGCAATACAATTCAATGTAGAGGTAAGCAAGAGACCTCACGCCTCTTGTTTTCTGTCCCCATAGGAAGGGGCAATCTGAACAGTCATTAGGTATTCATGTGCAGCTGACAGGAGCGCTCCTGTTTCTGCACCTCTCCTACCTCTTGAGCGAGTGGTGGGTGTGGCATGAGGCTGATGGGGCTGAGGGAAGTGTCTGTCTGGCCTTAGGGTTGATACTGCATTGGGCTCTCCTGTCCACCTTCACCTGGTTGGCCATTGAAGGCTTCCATCTCTACATGCTGTTAGTCCGTGTCTTCAACATCTATGTCAAGAAATACCTGCTCAAACTGAGCCTGGTTGGATGGGGTGAGATCACAAGTTCCACTCATAAGTATTTTGTTTTTCTTTGACAGTCTAGCGATATTCTACACCATACAATGTATAGTCTAAATGCGGTCCTTGATTCCAGGCATACCCACTGCAACTGTGATGGCCTGTCGTTTCTCAGGAGTGTACGGCATACATAGCTTCTACATGACGGGGGCCAATAATGGCTCATCAACAGACATGTGAGGTTCAATTCACAGTATTTTGTCATAGGAAGCTAATATTTAAATATATATGTAGCCATGAAAACAAACAAAAGTTCAAATGGACTCTTGTCTAACTGCAGATGTTGGATAAGCAGTGCTACAGACAGCCCTGGAGTGGTGGTCAGCTACATCACAGTGAGTGGATACCTGGGCCTGGTCTTCCTCTTCAACACAGCCATGCTAGGTGTGGTGGTGGTGAAGATATGGGGTCAGAGAGGGAAGGGTAGGATGTGGAAGGACTGGGCCACGGTCCTGGGGCTCAGCTGTGTGCTAGGAGTACCATGGGGGTTGGCATTCTGCACCTACGACCCCCTTTCTCTCCCTGGACTGTACCTCTTCAGTATATTCAACTGCTTCCAGGGTCAGTATCCTATCCCACACTAACCTCTCGAAGGAAAGATATATGATTGACTGCTTTAAATCTGAGTGATTTGTTGCTTTTCAATCCCTCCAAAATTATTCCTACTACAGGTGTCTTCTTGTTCCTGTGGTTTCTTGCCCTTTCACGTAAGGGCCGCCCAGACACCTCTGTGAAAGACTCTTCCAGTCAAAAGATGATGGAGACAAACCTCAACTGATGCTGTGGGACGTGCAACACATTCCAGCATACCTTTAATAGTGTTTGCAGACCAAGTCCTGAGTCTAAAACAGGGGTGAAAGTATAATTAATTTCTTCCCGGTATGGACCTCTTGTACCTAAAATAAATGTATGGGCCTAAATATAGAATTGCATATAGAATCCCTATCAATTCAATAGCATTAATCTGGGCCTAGTGGTAAAGATTTGACATGTAACTTTTAAAATGTATTACCTTTTTAAAATGTATTATTATAGCATAAACAAAACCAGTCATGATGTTTTCATCTGATTGTCAAACAAGGGCTCCTTTACTAGGTTACCCGCACACGTTTATCCACTCACAGCATATTTCCAGCCCCCAAACAGTGGTGAATGGAAAGAGACAGCTGTTACACAAAACACCAAAAAGTGTCACGACATTTGGCGTTTGTAATTTAGGCCAGAATGTATGTGTCCACTGTTGTCTGCGTGCGTCTCGGTGTCGGCCACTCATCTCTGAATTGGCATCATTTCTGTGTTTTTATTTGGTCTAACCACATTACATTTTGGAGCATAGGCCTACCACCTGTTTTCATGGCCATTCGCAAAATGTTCATGCCTCTGACATGTGATAATAATAAAAAATGGTGTAATAGCCTACAGTTTTTTTTACATTTTGATTTCAATTATTGTGATATATTATATTTTACCGGTACAGCAAACCCTCCCTATTTATTTTGTAGACCGTAGCGACTTACTTTCACCCCTGGTGTAAACATAACATTTATGATATGACACATAAAGTGTGACACATTGAGCAAATAGGCTGTGTGCTAATGGCTATCTACTGGATAAAATGATGTTTGGTGTTGTGGTGTTAATCAGATAATTTAATAATTTAATGCTTTCTTATTGTTTCATTAAAATAATTTACCAATGCTATCTGACCTATGATTCAGCCTTTTCCACAACGCATTAATGCTAGATAATAGAATGTCACTTTGAACTTTAATATAATGTAATTTATTGGAAACAGGAGACAAAGGGCTGTGATACAAAGGCTTAATCCTGGACATGAGAAGTGGGATGTATGCGGAGGGTACGGGGCAACAGAAGACGAACAGCAGAGGGGAAAAGGACTTTAGAGATGGGGAAAAGACCAATAAAACGGGGGGAAAGTTTACGAGACTCCACCCGGAGGGGCAGGTCCCGCTTAGACAGCCATACCATCTGCCCGAGACGATAGTGGGGAGTCGGACGGTGGTGGTCCACTTGTCGACGATGCCTGGAGGTGGTCTTGAGAAGAGCGGACAGAGCTCTCTTCCAGGTACACTGACAGCGGTGGACGACCATCTGGGCCGAGGGTATGTTGACCTCCTCTTCTTACTCAGGGAAGAGCTGGGGCTCACTCGAAAGGCGAGAGCCCAGTGGCCGAGCAGGGAAGAGTGTTCCGGGCGCACTCCACCCACACAAGTTGCTGACTCCAGGTGGTGTGGTTGGAAGAGACGAGGCACCGAAGAGTCGTCTCCAGGTCCTGATTGGCACGCTCCGACTGGCCTTTGGACTGGGAGTGGTTGAAGGCAGCCTGCCGGAGCTTGCCGTGGAGTCTTATTCTGAGCACATACCGTGCATGCGGCGACGAATGCTGAGAAGTCAGGAACCATAGTAGGCCACCAAAAGCATTGTCGGAGGAAGGCCAGGGTTTGACGGGATTCAGGATGGCAGGTGAGCTTGGAGGAATGAGCCCATTCCAGCATGGGACAAACATCCGGTTAGCCCCCCGTTGTGTCTTGCGACCAGGCTCTCGATACTCCAGACAACTGTAGCTGCAAGACAAGAGGTAGGGAGGATGGTCTCAGAGTCCGAAGGTGTGGCAGCGGAACTATACAGGTGGGAGAGAACGTCAGGCTTCACATTCTTGGACCCTGGGCGGTAGGAGATGGTAAAGTTGAAACTAGTTAATAACAGAGCCCAACGGGCCTGCCTAGAGTTAAGGCGCTTGGCGGTGCGGAGATATTCTAAATTCTTATGGTCAGTCAACACCAAAAATTCAAACCAGTGCCTCCACTCTTCCAACGGCATCTAGACCGCCAGAAGTTCCCGATTTCCTACGTCATAGTTTCTCTCAGCGGGACTGGACAGGAAGGCAGCTTTTGGTTCTGGGCAGACCGCTGGGACAGGCCCCCACTCCAACGTCAGAAGAGTCGACCTCAACCACAAACTGACGGGACAGGTCCGGATGGATGAGGATGGGGGCTGTAGTAAACCGATGCTTAAGGTCCAAAAACGTCCTGTCAACAGCTGGGGACCATGTGAACGGCACCTTGGGAGAAGTGAATGCAGAAAGTGGAGAAGCCAGGGTGCTGTAGCCCCGAATGAAGCGGCAGTAGAAATGAGCAAATCCCAGGAAAGGTTGTACCCTGGATGTGGTTTGGAACCAATCCACTACTGCTATTGCACCTTTTCAGGATCCATCTGAACATTCCCTTGGCAATGACGTATCCCAGAAAAGAGATAGTGGAGTGATGGAATTCACACTTCTCTGCTTTCACAAACAACTGGTTCTCCAGGAGGCGCTGGAGGACTTGTCGAACATGGAGGACATGTTCTTGAGCAGAATGGGAGAAAACAAGGACGTTGTCGAGGTAGACAAACACAAACCGATTCAACATGTCACAGAGCACATCGTTGACCAGGGCCTGGAACACTGTGGGAGCGTTGGTGAGTCCAAACGGCATGACCAGGTTCTCATAGTGTCCGTTAGCTGTGTTGAAGGCTGTCTTCCACTTGTCTTCTTCGTGTATCCGAACTAGGTGGTAGGCGTTCCGAAGTTCCAACTTGGAAAAGATGGTTGCCTCCTGGAGAGGTCTGAAAGCTGGGGAGAGGAGTGGTAGAGGGTAACGATTATTAACCGTGATGTCATTGAGGCCCCCGGTAGTCGATACATGGACGCAGGGTCTTGGTGCCCGGGAGGAGGTCAATAGTGCAATCGTAGGGATGATGCGGAGGAAGGGAGGTGGCGCAAACCTTGCTGAAAACCTCCAGGAGGTCCTGGTACTCCGTGGGAACGGCGGAGAAATCCGAGGCTTTCCCAGAGCCCACAGGAGGACATCCCAGGGCAGGCTGTGCCGCCTTAAAGCAATGTGAGTGGCAGAACAGGCTCCAGCCCAGGATAGAACCAGGGGTCCAGTCTATAAGGGGGTTGAAAATCCCAAAACATCAGGAATATGGGGAGATTCAATAAGAAGAAATTGCATGGACTCCGTACCGTACTGTGAGTGACCCTGCCAATGGAGCGTCCTTCCAGTGCACTGGCGTCCATGGAAATGGAGAGGAGTTGTGTGGAGATACCCAGCTCAGATACCAGAGAGTGTCCATGAAGCTCTCATCAGCCCCAGAGTCAATGAGCACCCAGAGAGATTAAAACCGGTCACCGCACAGCAGAATGACATGGAAAGGGATATGAGTAATAGGAGTCAAAACCCTCCCAGCATGGCCCACCATAGTACTAGTACCTAACCGATGAGTCTGGTCTTTTTACTGGACAGTTGGATTTGTAATGCCCTGTAGCACCGCAATACAGGCAACTGTTGGAGTTAAGCCTGCATTATAGATCCTGAGGCGACAATCGAGCTCTGCCCAGTTGCATAGGCTCTGGAGTAAGCGAGTCGCCCGTTCCCGATGATTCCCGAGGGGACTCGGATGACTTCGGATAAATATTTTTGGTAGTTTGTTAGTTTGTTCAGTTTTCGGGGAACCCTGTTTCCATTTCGCTCATTTGGTCGCGGGATGCACATTAAATTGTGCTATCGCCTATTTACCATAGAAGCGAGGATACTGGAGGAGAGATCCGTGAGAGGCTGTCGGGGGAGGAAGCGTCTGTGGATGATGGTTGAAAGAGAGCTTTGTTTGAAATGGAAAAGCTTCTCGGTAGCTACTGACAAAGAAGAACATCAAGACAAAGCAGCTGCTTTATAAGTGGGATGCAATGTTGAGCTCTACATCCCGAGGGGTTCCTGTTGACTGTACGGAGATTGTGACAGCCGGTAAAATGGCGCCCCTTGAAAGGGCAAGAACAAGATGTATGTCAGGAGAAGTGCAGTATTATCATAAGGAGACGTATACTTGGAATACGGAGAAGGAATTGAGGGGAAAAGAGAGGCAGAGGAGGACAAAGAGAGAGAAGGAGGAAGAGGGTGAGCTTGAGTCTGTTAAAAATGGCCGAGAGTGTTCGTTAAAGTCGAATGGAAGGTGTAAGCAGAGTGAGCTTTACGTCGGATCGTAGACGAGGAGAAATGGAAGTGAATGAGGGAAAAATATCGGAGGTAGTAGGTGTGGTGAAGTTCTCGGAGCCCAAAGCTTGCACCAACGGTCAGGATAAAGATGAGTCTGTAACAGGAGTGACATTTGTTTTTAAAGTGCACCCTTGCCTTTTGGCTGATCAATTTGTGGTTTCAGGGTGGGTGAAAACAGAGTTGAGGTGTGTGGAATCGGTGAAGTTAACTAGAAGTGGTCTTGTGATAATTGTTTGTGTTTCTGCTGGTCAGAGGGAGCAGGCGCTCTGCGTTAAATGAATGGGGACAAGAGAAGTTAATTATTTTGCTCTCAAGGAAAGGGCATCACTGAGAGGAGTGATTACTGGGGTAGGGGTAAATGTGAAAGTTGACCAACTGAAAGGGAAGATTCCCGGTGTTTGTGATAATCATCATTTGGTGCGACACAGACAGGGTGGCGTGAGTGGTGAAACAGAAGAGTCTGACCTTGAGTTTTGATGTTGAGTCTTTGCCCTTTTATTTTTATTTATTTCACCTTTATTTAACCCGGTAGGCCAGTTGAGAACAAGTTCTCATTTACAACTGCGACCTGGCCAAGATAAAGCAAAGCAGTTCAACACATACAACAACACATAGTTACACATTGGAGTAAACAAACACACAATCAATAATACAGTAGGAAAAAAATATATATATCTATATACAATGTGTGCAAATGAGGTAAGATAAGGAACGTAAGGCAATAAATAGGCCATGGTGGCGAAGTAATTACAATATGGCAATTTAACACTGGAATGGTAAATGTGCAGTAGATGAATGTGCAATGTAAAAATACTGGGGTGCAAAATAGCAAGATAAATAAATGACTACGGTAGTGGATGAGGTAGTTGGTTGGGCTATGTACAGGTGCAGTGATCTGTGAGCTGCTCTGACAGCTGGTGCTTAAAACTAGTGAGGGAGATAAGTGTCTCCAGTTTCAACGATTTTTGTAGTTCGTTCCAGTCATTGGCAGCAGAGAACTGGAAGGAAAGGCGGCCAAATGAGGAATTGGCTTTGGGGGTGACCAGTGAGATATACCTGCTGGAGCGAGTGCTACGGGTGGGGTGCTGCTATGGTTACCAGCGAGCTGAGATAAGGCGGGGCTTTACCTAGCAGGGACTTGTAGATGCCCTGGAACCAGTGGGTCTGGCGACGAGTATGTAGCGAGGGCCAGCCGACTAGAGCATACAGGTCGCAGTGGTGGGTGGTATAAGGGGCTTTGGTGACAAAGCGGACGGCACTGTGATAGACTGCATCCAGTTTGCTGAGTAGAGTATTGGAAGCTGTTTTGTAGATGAAATCGCCAAAGTCGAGGATTGGTAGGATAGCCCTACAAAGGTGATGTTAGGATATATAAGTTATCCCGTACGAGCATTTGTGCTGAATACATTACGTTGTTACAGGTGTCAAGCTTATGGGCATGTGGCAGCAGTGTGTAGGAGGGAGGTTCCTAGGTGTGAGAAGTGTGCAGAAGGGCATGATACAAAGGAATGTGTAACATTGGGGAAAGTAGTTGTATGTGTTAATTGTAGAGATGCCCATGGGGCTGGGGTTCATAAATGTCCCGTGCGAGAGAGAGGCAGTGAAGAATGCTGAGGCATGCTGAGGCAGTGAAGAAAGTAGTGGAAGATGGGTCATGGGGGAGGGATCCTGAGAGGAGTGGTGTGAGTAGTAGATCTGTACCAGTACAGAGGGATAGGCCAACAAGTGATATATGTTTCAGTAAGATTAGATTTTTAGCATTTATAGAAATGGTCATCAACTGTACTGCAGGGATGGAACACACGCCGCGGAATAATGAGGTTGTGGTGGCAGCTGCAGAGTTACTTGGGTCAGAAAAGTTACAAGGTTTTAACTGGTGGTGTCCCATCCTTCCTATGGCTTGAGGTAGGATTAAAAGTATTTAAATAGTGAAGGGTTGTGGGTTTTTCATTTTAGCTTTATTTAACTAGGCAAGTCAGATAAGAACAAATTCTTATTTTCAATGACGGCCTAGGAACAGTGGGTTAACTGCCTTGTTCAGGGGCAGAACGACAGATTTTTACCTTGTCAGCTCGGGGATTCAATCTAGCAACCTTTCGGTTAGTAGTCCAACGCTCTAACCACTAGGCTGCCTACTGTAGGGTTAGATGGTAGGGTATATGTTGATTTATGTATTTTATGATGAATTATTGTAAGTATAAGGAGTATACTCCGGTCTAGTAGGTGGCGGCAATGCAGCATTTATTGGATGCCAACCGCCGTTAAACCTAATCGAAGAAGATACCATAGTAGTAGAAGAACCTTGCCCCCTCCTCTTTCACAAGTGCGACTATAGCTAGCTAGTTACGGTAGCCATGGATCCAAGCACCACTATTCTCCGGGTGAAAAGAAAGAGAGGAACTGACCCTGCCGATGCATTGCTGCTTGCCTGTAAACGTATTCGGCCAGAGACCACATCCCAGACCGCTGGGGAAACTGTGCCCGAGCCCGATGATGCAGAGGTTGAGAATTCAGTCTTCAAACTCGTGGCGACCGTAGCGTCACAGGTATGGGCCGCTGTCAAACCACGGTTGCTCGTGGGCGCTGTGTACAAGACACTCGAGTCTGCTGTTTTGAGTTTGGCTAGCTAACTACTGAATGTATTTGATGTTTAACTAACTCGTTAGCTTATCAGTTGGTTAACGAACATTGTTTTATTGCTGGTTAACGTTAGCTATATATATTGGATTTTCTCTCCAGCTCAAGTCACCCTTACTTCGCTAACTGGCTAGCTCGCTTTGTGTTGATTAGCTGGCAGGCTAACAACACAGCTAGCTAGGTAACTATCGTTAGCAAACTAGCGAGCTGGCCTGCCATCCTAACTTCACAGCACCGTTATGTGGTGCACCTGCCATTTCAAGATCAACATTAAACACCTGTCTGGGTAGAAAATAACTTCTGTTGGCTCCCGAGTGGCGTAGCTGTCCAAGCCACTGCAACTCAGTGCTGGAGGCGTCACTTCAGACAGTTCGATTCCAGGCTGTATCACAACCGGCCGTGATCGGGAGTCCCATAGGGCGGTGCACAATTGACCCAGCGTCGTTAGGGTTTGCCCAGGGTAGGCCGTCATTGTAAATAAGAATTTGTTCTTAACGGACTTGCCTAGTTAAGTAAAGGTTAAATAAGATGAGTTGGCTGGTCATGAGTCAGTCATAGCTAGTTTTATAACCCATTTCTTTTACATTGTTTTATTTTCAATCTTAATGTTTTCTTAGCACTAAAACAGTTCTGGTAGCTAAGTTTTTTTAATTTAGTGAACCTTTCATGTAATGCACTGCCAGTCTCATTAGTCTCAACCCTCAGGATAACTGCTTCCCTACATTGTCACTATTCTCAGGATGCCCCAGTCCAGACACAGGTTCGTGAAGCACTGGCCCGCCCCCGCATGGCCCATGCCCTGCGCCCCTCCTCAGGCAGCTCCCAGAGGATTGTGGGAGATCTGCGGAGCGTAAAGTGGAGCACCAGGCGGGAGGAGCGATACAGGATCCTCTCCAGCCATCGAGCAGGGATGCCTGTAGAACAGCCCCCCTCAACGCAGCCAGAGCCCACAGAGGAGGAGCCAGGCA
The DNA here is from genome assembly GCA_030435695.1 of Brachymystax lenok tsinlingensis. Classification (NCBI taxonomy): domain Eukaryota; kingdom Metazoa; phylum Chordata; class Actinopteri; order Salmoniformes; family Salmonidae; genus Brachymystax; species Brachymystax lenok. Next base: position 36,315,298 of record CM059819.1, on the reverse strand, counting down.
AAAATGCCTGGAGCCTGGGTGAAGTTCAGGTGTTTGACATCATCCAGGAAGATGGGGACCAGGACAAAGCTCCTAGCAAGGTAAGTGTGAGCTGGGCTCCCCTAATGTTTAGCTAGAGCTAAACTTTCTTAAAACCAGGATGTCCTATGTAAACGTATTAGTACCCACAGTTCCCATATGATGATCAGTTCCCAATTCAGTTGATCCAGATTGTAGCCTACCTGCCACTGACACATAGGCCTAGTATATGGATGGCTTGAATTTGATGCTTATTGTGACACTGTTTCCCAGTTGCTGACCCCTGACCCAGAGACAATCCTGTGTAACTCGATGAAGATGCTCCGTGAGAAGCTGAGCGTGTCCGGTGTGGGTGTTGAGCATCGTGAACGGGAGGACGACTACGTGTATGACCTTTACTACCAGGAAACAGTTGCTGCAGGCTGGATCCAGGACATCCTGTCTGTCAGGCCCTACGCAGACGAGGGAGAGTTGGTAAGGATCAAAAGTTTGTATCTTAGAACTAGTTTTTACAAACTTTGTGCCCGAACTCCGAATCAATTGGGCTTCCCAAAAATATGGTTGCTGTGCTTAAACTTAAAAATATATATAATACAGCTGTAGCAGGCTCTCTCGCCTCGATTTTTAACCCACGCCACTTTCAATTCAAGTCCCACTTTGTTGCAGTGTTTCCTGGCTCTATACGTGGTAGCAATTGAGCATGGGACAAGGTTAGTATCTGAATAACATAAAATGATGCAGGAGGAATGCCCTTTATCTTGGTTTTCCAGGTGCCTGACTTTGTGGTGAATGAAGAAGTGTATGAGGATGAGGATGATGAGAATGAAGAGGGGAACTGGAGGAATGACTACCCAGATGAGGATGGCAGTGACAGAGAGGAACGCTATGGAGGTAGTACTTTATTCATTGTACTAGCCTAAGTTCACAAAAGCTCCACGGTAAATGATTATCACAGCTCCCATAGTAAGGATAGTTGCGTTACTAGTTTCTCTCCGAAACCTAATTTTGCCATTCTCATCCTGAAGGGTACTCGTACAGTCGGAGATCCTGGGACCAGTACCAGGTGATGCAGGAGTTCGACGATGACGATGGAGACGAGGATGACTCCGACTGATCTCCAACTCGAGCATAGGTGGATTTTTTTTTTTTTTTAACTGTGCAAGTGTTGGTGTGAATGTGTGGTAGATGTGTCACACAACTATGGTATGCTTTGTGTGCTTCTTGTTAAACTTGTATGTTGGTGAGATGGTTTGGACTGTGTGTTTGCATTTTGTGCATGGTAGTATGTACGTGTAAGCGTATGGTAGTGATTGTGCATCTGAAAGTGTGGGGCATTTGTGTGTGTGTGTGTCTACATTCCCTGTACCAAGGGAGATTGTACTCTTGATGTGAGAGATGTTTGATGAAAGATTGACTCTGAATCCCTTTTGTAAATATGTAGATGTGTATAAAATAAAGCTAAGACTTCCCAAAAAAATGTTGTGCATTATTACTGTAATTAAATTATACTGCAAACTGGTTAAGGAAAGTTATTGATAAACTACACCATAAATGAAACCCATCTTCCATGAGGCATTTCATGAAGCTAGAATTAAGTTAGAAGGCAAACTGATGAGCCAACTCATTCCTCATATTTACCCATGAACAAGTTAACTCTTTCATATTCACTGAATAACTTCTTATAGTGGCTTCATTAAATATTGGCCCAGGAGATCCTTTACATGGTTGACTTAGAGGTACAATAAAGTGAACATTTAGTTTAATTCAATGCTGCTGCCCTAATAGGCCCATCAAGTGATCCCAACTGTTGGTAAAGCTGACATGGCCTCATGAGTCACCATGGTCTTTGGAGGGTTACATTAGCCATTGCTGAGATGACAGTTGGCTATTGCACATTTTCCAAAGCAGTACAGAAAAATGTCTGTGGGTGGGATTGAGTTCAGGTTTATGGATAGGAGGTCCAGTCCCATTACAGAAAGTGTGCGTGTGGATAGATAATTGAATACTATGCAAACTACATTAACCTTACTCTGACGTCAGTCAGCAGTTCACAGAAAAATGAACATCTGATAACTGAAGTAACAATATGAGTGAGGAGGGCTGGAAAACCCCCATTGAACTAAGGACAGTAGTAGAGCTGTGGTGAACAACCATGTAGCAGCAGACGGTGAGTCATGTTTCCCTTTTTCCAATAAACTATCATCCATAACTCAAAAGCTCCAAGAGAACACAGACCATAGCATCACCTTTAAGAAATACACTTTAATATTTCTGAAAATCAGTCTGTTTGCATGTCCCTTTGGGCTATGCAGACATACACAGAGCGTACAAAACATTGGGAACGACTTCCTAATATTGAGTTTTTTTGCCCCCTTTTGCCCTCAGAACAGCCTCGATTCGTCTGGCATAAACTCTGCAAGGTGTCGAAAGCATTCCATAGGGATGCTGGCCCATGTTGACTCCAATGCCTCCCACAGTTGTCTCAAGTTGGATGGATGGCCTTTGGGTGTTGGACCATTCTTGATACAGGAAACTGCTGAGTGTGAAAAACCCAGTAGAGTTGTAGTTCTTGACACTCAAACCGGTGCGCCGGACAGCTACTACCATACCCCATTCAAGGGCATTTAAATATGTCTTGCCCATTCACCCTCTGTCTGGCACACATGCACAATCCATGTCTCAAATGTATCAAGGCTTAAAAATCCTTATTTAACCTTCATCTACACTGATTGAAGGTAACATCAATAAGGGATCATAGAATTTACCTGGACTGTCTATGTTATGGAAAGAGCAGGTATTCCTAGTGTTTTGTACACTCAGTGTATATGTAATTGACAGGCAAAGCATATTAAAAAGTGCATACCTATACCCCTTGACATGAAAACAACCCCTCTAGGTCATTCCATCACGAGATAAGATGGATCTTACATGGATCTCCAGCCCCCGAGAAGGGAGAGACCAACTCAATAGGCTCTGATGTGGATCTCACCCCCTCAGCTCATACACCAGGAAGGGGACAATGATATGTCAGGAGATGGGGAAACTATGAGTAGGATAATAACATGAGGGGGATGTCCCAGAGTACTGGCCAGATGACCATGGCTTTCCTTGGGTTATGTCCTTGCCCAATGCTTAACTTTACATGAACCATCAGGCACCAGGTTGGCGGCAGTGAAAAGTGACTGGAGTCCCACACGGTCACCTCTCTATACCGGTCTGTGCGTGTAAACGTGTGTATAGTGTCCCTACAGACTAGCGTAGTAGTGAGACATTCAGGTAAAATTATTAAATATTCCCTTGTTTTGCAAGAGGTGAATTTCCATGAGTTGGTCCCATGCGTCTGTTTGTGAATTGCAAAGGGTGGTGGGTAACATGGCGAGAACTTTATGTCATGGTTGGGAGTGAGGTTTACTCACTGATGTCCATCTCGGTGAGCACACAGAAACAGGTGAGCTGGGTAAAGCGTGTGAAAGAACCTAGCACAAGTGAAAGAAAGAGGGTAGAGCAATCATAAATTACTAAAAAGAAAATACTGTTTCCACAGCTTTCAATACAAATATTTTCAAATCAACCATTATACAAGACAGGAATATAAAAATCAGTCCTCATTTGGAAAACAGGCTGAGGAAAGGGTCTTATTGAGAGAGGGTAACTCACGTAGTAACTTGGTAATGTAGGGTGGGCGTTTGGACTCGGGCAGGTGGATGCCCAGGAAGTAGACCGGCACTCCGGAGAGGGCAATGGCGATGCCAATGAGAGAGTTGATGGTGTCACTGTACAGTGGCACTGCCACGAGGAACACAGTGCAACAACAGAAGATGATGGGGTACAACAGGGTCAACTGCACACAGGAACACATATGGGAGACAAGCACAGACATGGAAGGAAGAAAGGAGAAAAATAACATTCATTGTTGCCTTACATGTAACTACTTATCTTCCAAGAGATTTCGATCTTTAGTCTATTCATTGATAAAGTATGAACATATTGGTTCACAGGTGAGACAGTCAAGTTCTCAACCTTGAGTGGTCTGGGTCTGTCTGGTTCCTTCCAGCGCAGGTAGATCTGCCCAGCGATAGACAGACCCATAAAGAACCAGTAGCTGAAGCTGTAGTAGTTGATCAGCTGGAAGACATCCTCGACAGTCAGGTAAACCAAGGCCATGGCACACTGTGGACACAAAAAAAGACACTGGCTCATCAGCATCATCCACACCAGATAATTAAGAAGCTGCACTGGGAATGTCCATCCACCAGGTGTTAGCAGCTTTGAGTTGATGTGGACAGTGGATATGATTCTACTTTGTTTGTTTGGCATAAAAGTTGATGACATTGTTCTAAAGTATGCGATGTAAATGATGTAAGTAAAGGGGGTGCTTACGTTGAAGAGCAGAGCAGGGACAGGAGTATACCTCTCCGCATGAATCATTGATAAGGCGTCCGGGAGGTGACCTTCACGAGCACCCACGAAGAACAGCCTGCCAACGGCAGAGGTATCACTTAGAGATAGTGCTGAGCGATTCGTGTTTTTTTTTGGTCGGTTCGGTTTCGGGTAGATTGTTTTTTTAAACATCTTTTTACATTAAATGCACTATGCATTATGTGGGTTGAACAACACCGAATACATGTCCCATGATGGTAGTGACTGCCCATTACTGTTATCACTTACTAAAATCATCAGTTATTCACATTATTTTACTTTAACAAAATTTCAGTTGTTTATATTACATTTGATGACTTTATTATTCCCTTCCAAGTCCTCTCTATAGAGCTGCTGCCTATGCGGTCTGACAAAAATCACAATTTTAAATAGTTCTTCTAAGTAAATAAGGCATTACATTTATGACTGCTAAATCAAACTATCAATCACTTAGATCATGTATTTTCAGGTAGAGATACCTCACGAAGCAACTGCTCTCCATCCCTTTCGATCACGCCTCTTCTGTCTCTTCTCTCCGTGTCTGCCCCACACAGACTTGACAAGTAGCCGCGCAATGGATTATGGTCATGGTAGTTACTTATCACGTTTTATGCGCTAAACTACGTAGAACATTGGCCTATTGGTAACTACAACTCACTGCTACATCGCACAGTCCAGGCATGATCTGAAATTATGACTAGTGAAACTGCAGCCAATGTGTGCATTGAGCTCACAGAAAAAAAAAAAAAAAAAATGGAATTCAAATAATTGAACGGATGTCGGTCAATTAGTTGTTTTAAAAATAACTGACATTTCAGTTAATCACTCAGCACTAGCGGCCACTAGAGTATCTGGACAACATAATGGTAAATCTGTCGCATACAGCATACACTATATATACACACAAAAGTATGTGGACACCCTTTCAAATTTGTGGAATCGGCTATTTCAGCCACACCCACTGCTCACAGGTGTATAAAATCAAGCACACAGCCACGCAATCACCATAGACAGGCAGTAGAATGGCCTTACTGAAGAGCTCAGTGACTTTCAACGTGGCACCGTCATAAGATCCCATCTTTCCAACAAGTCAGTTAGTAAAAGTTCTGCCCTGCTAGAGCTGCCCCAGTCAACTGTAAGTGCTGTTATTGTGAAGTGAAAATGTCTAGGAGCAACAATGGCTCAGCCGCGAAGCGTAAGGCCACACAAGCGCACAGAACGGGACCGCCGAGTGCTGAAGCGCGTAAAAATCGTCTGTCCTCAGTTGCAACACTCAGTACAGAGTTCCAAACTGCCTCTGGAAGCAACATCAGCAAAATAACTTAGTCGGGAACTTCATGAAATGGGTTTCGATGGCCGAGCAGCCGCACACCAGCCTAAGATCACCATGCTCAATGCCAAGCGTTGGCTGGAGTGGTGTAAAGCTCACCACCATTGGACTGGAGCAGTGGAAATGCGTTCTCTGGGGTGATGAATCACGCTTCACCAACTGGCAGTCCAACAGACGAATCTGGGTTTTGCAGATGCCAGGAGAACACTACCTGCCCGAATGCGCAGTGCCAACTTAAACATTTGATGGAGGAGGAATCATGGTCTGGGGCTGTTTTTCATGGTTTTGGCTAGGCCCCTTAGCATTAAGATTTCCCTTCACTGCAACTACAGCATACAATTACATTCTAGACGATTCTGTGCTTCCCACATTGTGGCAAAAGTTTGGGGAAGCCCTTTCCTGTTTCAGCATGACAATGCCCCTGTGCACAAAGCGAGGTCCATACAGAAATGGTTTCTCGAGATTGGTGTGGAAGAACTTGACTGGCCTGCACAGAGCCCTGACATCAACCTCAACTAACACCTTTGAGATAAATTGAAACACTGACTATCAGTGCCCAACCTCACTAATGTTCTTGAGGCTGAATGGCTGCAAGTCCCCGCAGCAATGTTCCAACATCTAGTGGAAAGCCTTCCCAGAAGAGTGGAGGCTGTTATAGCAGCAAATGGGGGGACCGACTCCATATTAATGCCCATGATTTTGGAACGAGATGTTCGACAAACAGGTGTCCACATACTTTTAGTGTACCGCCATTGCCATTACCAGATAATAACGCCAGGTGGTGTTTATTATAGAAGGTCACTATAAAAACCATCGGAGCACAACATAACCAGAGATATAACCAGATGGAACATGGAAATCGAGGCCTTAGACTGTACAGCAAGACCATAAAGCTTAGGGCATTGTATGGGAGCGCGAGTGTGTCACATGACTTACCTGGATGCAGCGATAATAGATGCGTTTAGCCCTCCGTAACAGGACAGAGCCACAGCGATGGGGATGGTCCAGCTCATCACTCCCAGAGCGTGGTCCGCAAACGTCTACAGAGGAGGAGATCAAACATATTTGACACAGAATATCAAAAACGCACCCTTTTCCAGGGGGGGCACTTTTACACATTGCTAAAGAAAGATCCACATCTAAAATGGGAGTGTGTCAGACTTCAATTAAACATCCTGACTGTCAACGGGCCAGACAGCCCAGCCTGAGGGTGAGCAGGTGCTTATAGAAACAAAGACAAAACAGGCCTAGGAACAGAACATCCACTCAATGTATACATAAAAAAAACAAGCAAGGGCATTAATCGCATGGTAATTACTTCAACGTGTGGCATGTGGGGTCGGCACATTCCCGGAAACCAGAGCAATAAGTAATCTGCCCTTCAACAGAGACCCATTGGCCCAATAAACTAAATAAAACATTTTCCATGATTTAAAAGTGAGAGCTCTTCATTCTGAACTCACCACAGCCACGGCATCACTGGCGAGGATGGCACTCATGTCCAGCACGGCGTAGTAAGCCACGTTAGTCATGATGTATATGATCGTGACGATGGGCATGGAGATGGCAATGGACAGGGGCAGGTTCCTAGGGAAACAAGGTAAGAGGTAAAACATGATCATTCAGACAGTATACGTCTCTCGTTGCTTGGCATATACTCTTACTGTAGGTTTAAGCAAGTTAACCGCGGTGCAATCTAGAGGCGAAGGAAACGCACACCTATTTAGGCGAGGTGCTGGAACATTATTTTGAGTCGACAGAAATTGGCTGTAGGGCAAACTGTTTTTCAAGGGAAGTGGGTGACAACTATCAGCCCTCAACAAACTGTTTTGATCAGTAGGTTTCCTGTAAAGATCAGTGTATATAATTGTATCCTCACACAAGATCAGAAGATCAAGAAAACTGATTTGACGTGTATCAGATTGCGTAGTAAATCTCAGATGCTCAGAACAGGAGTTAAGAAAAGCATGGAACGCCTGGAGCTGTTTTGCATCACCCCTCCATAGAACAAAAATATCATCAATATACCGTTTCCAAATGATGATGTTAGGCAAGATTCTTTTGTTGTTGAGAGGATTGAAAATAGACTGTTTCTCCATGTAACCCACATACAAATGAGCATAGTTAGGAGCCATGGGGGATCCCATAGCAGTACCCTTCGTCTGAATAAAGAAATCATTTAGAAACATGAAGTAGTTGAGTGTGAGTACTTTTTCAGCCAATGTTATAATGCATGCACTGGAAGGTAGTTCATTAGGTTCACGTTGCAGAAGAAAATGTTCCAGAGCTTCAATACCGCCCTCGTGTGGATTATTTGTGTACAACGACTTGACGTCAAAAATAACTAACAAAAGTATTCTCAGGGAGAGGATCAAGAGATTCAATAATAGAGATCATACTGCTGGTGTCCTTTACAAAGGAGGGGAGCTGTTCTGCGAGTGGTCTAATAAAAAAAGTCAACAAAAGTTGATAGAGGGGCCGTTACTGCATCAATGCCCGCTACAATAGGGCGCCCTGGAGGTTGTGACATTCTTGTGTAATTTCGGCAAAGTATAAATAGTGGCAATTTTAGGGTGTTGAATAGCCAAAAAGTAGTGTTCTTTTTTGGTTATCTGACCATAACTTAATTACCCATCGAGGACAGTAAGGATTGTGTTCTGAAATTGGGCAGTGGGGTCACTTCTGAGTTTCTTGTAAAGGGTGTTGTCAAACAGTTGTCTATGACACTCATTTACATAAACTGTCCTATCCATGAGTACAACTGACCCACCCCTATCAGCAGGGCAGGTAAGGACTGACGTATCGGATTGTAAATCAAGCAAAGCTTTTTTTCATCCTTAGGTAAATTATCAAAAGATATGTACTCCTGTTTGTTCTTAAGGAGATGAACAACATCTATTTCAGTCTGCATGTCTCAATAGAGTGACTGCGATTGGCTGGAGGTACAAAATAACTCTTACTTCTAAAAGGAGTCGGAGTATGTGCAGGTGAGCAACCTACAAGTTCAGTAGAAATATCATGATTAGGGGAGCTACAGTATTCCCTTAAACGGATGTTTCTAAATAACGTAAACACGTCTACCTTAACATCGAAATCGATGCACTGAGTTGTAGGCACACAAGATAACCCTTTATTAAGCAAGGATATGGGCAGGGCTCAATATCTTGCTTGATAAATTAAAAACACTCAGTCCCGTGGGTTCTGGACCGTGTGAACGGTCCCCTCTGGTAGTCGTTTCTTCTTACCCCGTCGGGTGTGGCATCTCAGCGGTGCGCATGCCCGCGGCCGCCCTTCCGTTGGCCCAGTCTCTGGATATATAAAAAAAAAAAAAACTGGCACTGGGAGGCAGATGAGGCGCTGGTTGTAGAGCGTTGGTCAGACGGATAGAAGGAAGAGGCATCCCTCCTGTGTCTCTCACAGAAAGGAGGAGCAGGACCTCTTTTGTCAGGGTTTCTCCAGAAGTAGACTTTGTCCTCGGCCTTGTTTTTTTTCATGCTATTTTAATATAAGAATTAACGAATGATATCAGGCCACACCCGGCCATGATTATAGACACCTGTGTGTGTGTGTGTCTTTTGACACTATAAAAATGAGTCATCCCGCAGTGTTTGTCATTATACCATGATGAAGACAGCTGGTCTGTCGAAACGTTGGACATAAATATTTTTGCATCTGAGCTCCTAGAGTGCGAGGCTCTCCTTTATTTTATTAAACCTACAGTGCAACATGGTGGTAAGGTTACATGGCACTGGCGTTAATGTGTGAATGTACATACAGTAGGTTCTACATTGGAATAACACCCAGCAATCACTATGGAACTCCATTATCTTCCACTGCATTCACACATCCTTGTTACCAAAGCGTCCTCCGATTAGTAACGGAACCCAGTTCCTGTTCTAGAATGAGAGCAGAGCAGTTTGTGCTTCAGCCGACCCCTCTGTTGGATTCATTGTTGGCCAGGCTAGTTAATGACTGACTATAGAGGCGGAAATCAAGCAGGTCAATAGCGGTATGTTTGGTACGTGTTGTCAGGGTGTCATGAGTACCTCTCTGGGTCCTTGATCTCCTCGGTAACAAAGTTGAGTGTGTCCCAGCCTGAGTAGGAGAACAGGGCAGAGTACAGGGCCAAGGCAATGTCTCCTGGGTCTGTAGAGGAGCCCTGGAATGACGCCTCAAAGTTCACGGTATATCCTGAGAGGAGGCAGACAATAATTATACAACCTCTCATGCAATGGGATAAAAATCTGATATGGAAATGAATTAACAGTAGTGTGTTGGCAGCAGTGTTACAGTGTCACTGACCTTGGCATAGTTTCACTACGCCTGTGATGATGATGACGATGAGGGCGAGAACTTTGGCGTAGGTGAAGACATCCTGCACCCTGGTGCCCCACTTCACGTAGGCCGAGTTGATGAACGTCAGCAAACCTGGGCCAACCAAAGAAAGGAGTGTTCACACAACATCAGAAGACTAGTACTTAGCAGAGGACTGTTATGGATCAAAGACCAGAGACAAATATTTTTACTGTGCTGTGGGTCTTTCAAATCACAGAGTACTCATTCAATTAGTTACATGTTATGTGTTACAATTCACAGGTCACATGAAGAGAGGACTCAATTCTTAACTCAGAGTAGTTCTGCCTGCCCTGGTCTGTTGGGCTTCTGTCTGTACAGACGCACAGCGCAGTGAGTGCACACACATGCATGAAAACAGATCTGGAATCAGTTCATGTACACCCTGTCACGCATAAACAGTATATACTATTTTTTGGCCAGAAATGTTAGCATAACTGTCTGCTTAAGTCGCATAGGGTTACTGAAATGGGTATGAGGTAGGAAGGTACTGGAAAACCTGAAGAGCAAGTCCTACTAAGAGCGATTTGAGAGCATTTTATTGACTCAACTTGAATTAAACAGTCTGCTAATGTCCTATTTACTTTTTCAGAGAGTGTCCTTTGACGCTTTGTTTGCCATTTGTGAGAGAAGGTTAAAGGATTAAGTGAAGCAGAGTGCGTGAGCGCGTCTTAAGGGTTTACTCACATATGCAGGCGGCTGCGATGAGGCGCGCGAAGCTGAGTAGGGTGGCTCACACGTGGGGAAGAGCGGCTGCACCAGGTAGTTAGCGAATTATGGCGATGACCGCCTGACTGGTGGGCTCAATGATGAGCAGTGATGTCCACAGGCGAATAAAGGCAATGAATGGACCAAATGACTCCAAGATATAGGCATAGCTGGCCCCGGACTTGGTGATGGTGGTGCCCAGCTCTGCGTAACACAGAGCGCCGACCACTGAGAATATTCCACCGATGGCCCAGATGACCAACGACAGGCCGTACGAGGCGCTGTAGATGAGCACGCCCTTGGGAGACACGAAGATGCCCGAGCCAATCATATTGCCCACGATGAGGCTGACTCCGTTGAGCAGGGAGATCTCCTTCTTCATCTGCATGCTCTCTTTAGCCTGCTCGGGGGCCACGGCTGCGGTGTCGTCGGGGTGCGAGGAGCTCTCGTTCAGCTTCCTGGACTCGTCCCGGTTCTCCATGCTGGGACTGGCTGGGGGCCTGGCTGGCTGGCTACTTCTGGGAAGAGGGTCCCTTCTGACTGGGTGTCACCTGCCCTAAGAGACAAGAAAAGGGGAAGACGTAGAATTGAGAGAAGGAAAAACGAATCCAAATGTATTCCCTCTACTCTCCTCTAGACCCACTCCCTGGTGTAGCAGAAACACCCGCAGCTCTGTGGGCCAATGTGCCCATCATCTCACACCGATGTCTAAATTGTATAACTTTTATTTTGACAATAACCCAATTGCATCGTCTATGGCAATGTTTGACAGCCATCGTCGATGGTGACGACATTGTGATGTCACAAACAACGGTTTAGTCTATTTGAATGTGCATTTTATATAAAAGTCAACAATCAGATAAATTATTTAGCCTATAACAATCTTTATAACACTTGAATGAACATTGATTTAGGCAAAAAAAACAAATAGGCCTATCAAACTGTAAAAATCCTATCATATACAGTGAGGGGAAAAAAGTATTTGATCCCCTGCTGATTTTGTACGTTTGCCCACTGACAAAGAAATTATCAGCCTATAATTTTAATGGTAGGTTTATTTGAACAGTGAGAGACAGAATAACAACAAAACAATCCCCAAAACGCATGTGAAAATTTTTATAAATTGATTTGCATTTTAATGAGGGAAATAAGTATTTGACCCCCTCTCAATCAGAAAGATTTCTGGCTCCCAGGAATCTTTTATACAGGTAACGAGCTGAGATTAGGAGCACACTCTTAAAGGGAGTGCACCTAATCTCAGCTTGTTATCTGTATAAAAGAAACCTGTCCACAGAAGCAATCAATCAGATTCCAAACTCTCCACCATGGCCAAGACCAAAGAGCTCTCCAAGGATGTCAGGGACAAGATTGTAGACCTACACAAGGCTGGAATGGGCTACAAGACCATCGCCAAGCAGCTTGGTGAGAAGGTGACAACAGTTGGTGCGATTATTCGCAAATGGAAGAAACACAAAAGAACTGTCAATCTCCTTCGGCCTGGGGCTCCATGCAAGATCTCACCTCGTGGAGTTGCAATGATCATGAGAACGGTGAGGAATCAGCCCAGAACTACACGGGAGGATCTTGTCAATGATCCCAAGGCAGCTGGGACCATAGTCACCAAGAAAACAATTGGTAACACACTACGCCGTGAAGGACTGAAATCCTGCAGCGCCCACAAGGTCCCCCTGCTCAAGAAAGCACATATACATGCCGTCTGAAGTTTGCCAATGAACATCTGAATGATTCAGAGGACAACTGGGTGAAAGTGTTGTGGTCAGATGAGACCAAAATGGAGCTCTTTGGCATCAACTCAACTTGCCGTGTTTGGAGGAGGAGGAATGCTGCCTATGACCCCAAGAACACCATCCCCACCGTCAAACATGGAGGTGGAAACATTATGCTTTGGGGGTGTTTTTCTGCTAAGGGGATAAGACAACTTCACCGCATCAAAGGGACGATGGACGGGGCCAAGTACCGTCAAATCTTGGGTGAGAACCTCCTTCCCTCAGCCAGGGCATTGAAAATGGGTCGTGGATGGGTATTCCAGCATGACAATGACTCAAAACACACGGCCAAGGCAACAAAGGAGTGGCTCAAGAAGAAGAACATTAAGGTCCTGGAGTGGCCTAGCCAGTCTCCAGACCTTAATCCCATAGAAAATCTGTGGAGGGAGCTGAAGGTTCGAGTTGCCAAACGTCAGCCTCGAAACCTTAATGACTTGGAGAAGATCTGCAAAGAGGAGTGGGACAAAATCCCTCCTGAGATGTGTGCAAACCTGGTGGCCAACTACAAGAAACATCTGACCTCTGATTGCCAACAAGGGTTTTGCCAACAAGGGTTTTGCCAACAAGGGTTTTGCCAACAAGGGTTTTGCCACCAAGTACTAAGTCATGTTTTGCAGAGGGGTCAAATACTTACAGTGGGGAAAAAAAGTATTGTCAGCCACCAATTGTGCAGGTTCTCTCACTTAAAAAGATGAGAGAGGCCTGTAATTCATCATAGGTACACTTCAACTATGACAGACAAAATGAGGAAAAAAAATCCAGAAAATCACATTGTAGTATTTTTTATGAATATATTTGCAAATTATGGTGGAAAATAAGTATTTGGTCAATAACAAAAGTTTATCTCAATACTTTGTTATATACCCTGTGTTGGCAATGACAGAGGTCAAATGTTTTCTGTAAGTCTTCACAAGGTTTTCACACACTTGCTGGTATTTTGGCCCATTCCTCCATGCAGATCTCCTCTAGAGCAGTGATGTTTTGGGGCTGTCGCTGGGCAACACGGACTTTCAACTCCCTCCAAAGATTTTCTATGGGGCTGAGATCTGGAGACTGGCTAGGCCACTCCAGGACCTTGAAATGCTTCTTCTGAAGCCACTCCTTCGTTGCCAGGCGGTGTGTTTGGGATCATTGTCATGCTGAAAGACCCAGCCACGTTTCATCTTCAATGCCCTTGCTGATGGAAGGAGGTTTTCACTCAAAATCTCACGATACATGGCCCCATTCATTCTTTCCTTTACACGGATCAGTCGTCCTGGTCCCTTTGCAGAAAAACAGCCCCAAAGCATGATGTTTCCACCCCCATGCTTCACAGTAGGTATGGTGTTCTTTGGATGCAACTCAGCATTCTTTGTCCTCCAAACACGACGAGTTGAGTTTTTACCAAAAAGTTCTATTTTGGTTTCATCTGACATTCTCCCAATCCTCATCTGGATCATCCAAATGCTCTCTAGCAAACTTTAGACGGGCCTGAACATGTACTGGCTTAAGCAGGGGGACACGTCTGGCACTGCAGGATTTGAGTCCTGGCGGCGTAGTGTGTTACTGATGGTAGGCTTTGTTACTTTGGTCCCAGCTCTCTGCAGGTCATTCACTAGGTCCCCGTGTGGTTCTGGGATTTTTGCTCACCGTTCTTGTGATCATTTTGACCCCACGGGTGAGATCTTGCGTGGAGCCCCAGATCGAGGAAGATTATCAGTGGTCTTGTATGTCTTCCATTTCCTAATAATTGCTCCCACAGTTGATTTCTTCAAACCAAGCTGCTTACCTATTGCAGATTCAGTCTTCCCAACCTGGTGCAGGTCTACAATTTTGTTTCTGGTGTCCTTTGACAGCTCTTTGGTCTTGGCCATAGTGGAGTTTGGAGTGTGACTGTATGAGGTTGTGGACAGGTGTCTTTTATACTGATAACAAGTTCAAACAGGTGCCATTAATACAGGTAATGAGTGGAGGACAGAGGAGCCTCTTAAAGAAGAAGTTACAGGTCTGTGAGAGACAGAAATCTTGCTTGTTTGTATGTGACCAAATACTTATTTTCCACCATAATTTGCAAATAAATTCATTAAAAATCCTACAATGTGATTTTCTGGATTACTTTTTCTCATTTCGTCTGTCATAGTTGAAGTGTACCTATGATGAAAATTACAGGCCTCTCATCTTTTTAAGTGAGAGAACTTGCACAATTGGTGGCTGACTAAATACTTTTTTCCCCCACTGTATTTCCCTCATTAAAATTCAAATCAATTCATAACATTTTTCACATGTGTTGTTCTGGATTTTTTTGTTGTTATTCTGTCTCTCACTGTTCAAATAAACCTACCATTAAAATTATAGACTGATCATTTCTTTGTCAGTGGGCAAACGTACAAAATCAGCAGGGGATCAAATACTTTTTTCCCCCTCACTGTAGGCCTACAAGTTAGAGAATAAATAAAGTAGCCTAAACAAAGTAAGTACAAAAATAACCTAAATTAGTGCAAAAAAAAAAAAAACTGCAAATAAATCATTTAAGATTTGACAGAATATTCCAGCCTAACCTATAGGCTATATCTTTCGATTAAGATTAATCTGGATTTGAATATAGGCTACATTTAAAATTTAAAAAAGTGCAATGAGAAACCATTAGGTAGAGTTGTTTTTTTACCAGGTTTCTGGCAAGGAACACCAGCATGTTCACCCAGTGGCGAAATCAGCAGGATGATGGACTTGTAAATACTTAGCCCAGAGTATTTTTCATACAGAAGTAATAAAGGTCTAGTTCACAAATTTTGTGGGAGGCCCTCAGCACCCCTACTTCCCACCGCTATGCTGATATGAGTATTTTTATGGACAAGAGAAACATAGCCCTACCAATTTTAAAATAATGCAGCCTAAACTAGATTTTAAAAAAAGAACTAGGTTTAACACTGTTTAGGCCTAGAAATGTGCCCTTTATATATTTTGTTCTTCCCGCCGGCCAATTGACGCCGCCGTGTGCATCCCCCTAGCGAAGATACGATCGTATCGCCACGATATTTGGACAGGAGGATGGGACAATGTGTCACTCCAGACATCTGCCAACCCTAAAGTGATGTGTTTGTGTTGTCCAATCTACATGGGTAGTAGGTGAGTCAGACAGATAATGTCAGGGCTCTCCTAAAGATCTTTAAAAAAGGTGGTATATGGACTTTGGACTCAAAGAACACCTGAAACTGCCATTGCCTGCAATCTAGAGCAAAAAAAAAAATGCCTTATGATTAATTTATTTGTTAAATGTAAAAAAAAAAAAGAAAAAGAGTGCCTCAGCGTCTCTTACATTCTTCGGAGTGAACCCTGCAATATAGTTTTTATATCTACATAGGCATAGAGGCATTATCAGGCTAATTAATCATTAGAAAACCCTTTTGCAATTATGATAGCACAGCTAAAAACTGTTGTTCTGATTAAAGAAGCAATAAAACTGGCCTTCTTTAGACTAGTTGAGTATCTGGAGCATCAGCATTTGTGGGTTCAATTACAGGCTCAAAATGGCCAGAAACAAAGAACTTTCTTCTGAAACTCGTCAGTCTATTCTTGTTCTGAGAAATGAAGGCTATTCCATGCGAGAGAATGCCTAGAAACTGAAGATCTCGTACAACTCTGTGTACTACTCCCTTCAGAGAACAGCGTAAACTGGCTCTAACCAGAATAGAAAGAGGAGTGGGAGGGCCCCGGTGCACAACTGAGCAAGAGGACTGTAGTGACAGCTCTTGCACTGAGATGCTGTGCCTTAGACCGCTGTGCCACTCGGGAGCCCTGATTTGGAACGACAACTGTCTATACAAGGTCCCACAGTTGACAGTGCATTTCAGAGCAAAAACCAAGCCATGAGGTCTAAGGAATTGTCCGTAGAGCACCGAGACTGGATTGTGTCGAGGCAAAGATCTGGGGAAGGGTACCAAAATAATTATTCAGCATTGAAGGTCCCCAAGAACACGTTGGCATCCATCATTCTTAAATTGAAGAAGTTTGAAACCACCAAGATTTTTCCTAGAGCTGGCCGCCCGGCCAAACTGAGCAATCGGGGGAGAAGGGCCTTAGTCAGGGAGGTGACCAAGAATCGAGTAAATACATTATTGCTGCCAGCCTGCTTTCTAAATAGCAGCATTGCGACACCGTAGGCCTATAGCTACATGAAACCTAAACGTTAGGCTTAACATGAGAAAATGACGACCAAATAAATAAAATAAACATGTACCCATTAAAGCAAAGCTATAGGCTACTTCAAGCCCTAGCACCACAAACTGATAGGCAGCAGTGTAGACGTTACAATTTCACATCCATGGAGAGCGATCGGTAACGTTAGTCTATACTTTGAGTGGCTGACGCAAACTCCAACCAGAGAAACTGCACTATGCCAGTGGGCCCACTGTCATGGGCTGCATTCCAAACACTTAAAAAAGACACACCCTATCCCCTTACCCCTCAAATTTAATTATGTAGCGTTTCAGGCCCCGAAGTGAACATAATTGTACACTTGTAAACTCCATTAAAAACGAGGGCCGAGGGGCTTACGTTACAAACTTCCCTTGCTTGGCTAATCATTTGGACCGCCGACAAATATGGCCGCGGGAATTCCCCCAAGGGCATAGGGCTGTGGGTTTAGGGCCGAGGGCGGTCTACTTTGAGTTTGAAACGCAGTCATGGTATGTATGATAACATCACATCCTGGCTCTAATGCCCTCCACAGTGCAGTCAGTGCTGTGGCAGGGCTGTACATTACATGTGAAGAATGTGTGAAATGTGTAAAACTGTTGCCTATTACTGTTAGAGTTATTATACTGTTAGAGTTATTGACTGTGTCAATGAGGATATATACCTCTGATATAACTGCACTCTGTCAAGAACTAGGCATTACTTATTCTGCGATTATACCATCTGCTTGTCAAGAGATTGTTCATTAAGGATAATTACTTTTTACCATATCATTTTGATAAAGACAGGTGAGAGGTAAACAGACTTAGAGTGAAAGGAATTACATGAATTGCTCAGAGGTGCAGTGAGACATGAGTGAAATGGTGGGTGCATGCAGCCCCATGTGCTGAAAGTGAGCCCATTTGTTTAACTAGAAATTCCTGCCGTACTTTCTAGCAAACCTTCCAATTTGCATGGGACTGTCTGCAATGTTCCCTCTAAAATGTGCGGGCACGCAGCTCCCCTCAGGACTGCCACGAAAAAGTTATATCAGCACAATAATGAATTTCACTCAACTTTTCCCCTTTAGTTAACACTATCAACGTTTCACTCTACTGTGGGAATTGTGCTCGAATCAGCCAATATCAGCCACTTTCAATGTAACATGCCGAAACAAAAAAACTAACTGTGCAAGAGATTTCCTTGTAGGCAGAGCGCATCAGAGTAGGAATCTATTGCATTGAAAGGCATGACTCAGGCCTGTACTCTCACCATAACCAATCAGAGCTGTAGTAGGCCTTTAAAAGTAATTTCCTCACCATCTTAAATATGCATGCCCCATTCAAAAAATGTAGAACTAAGAACATATATAGCCCTTGGTTCACTCCAGACCTGACTGCCCTCGACCAGCACAAAAACATCCTGTGGCGGCCTGCACTAGCATCAAATAGTCCCCGCGATATGCAACTTTTCAGGGAAGTCAGAAACCATACACCAGTCAGTCAGGAAAGCAAAGGCTAGCTTTTTCAAACAGAAATTTGGTGGGATCACTACTCTGGATGGTTCGGACTTAGAATATGTGGACAACTACAAATACCTAGGTGTCTGGCTAGACTGTAAACTCTCCTTCCAGACTCATTAAAACATCTCCAATCCCAAATTAAATCTAGAAGAATCGGCTTCCTATTTTGCAACAAAGCCTCCTTCACTCACACCGCCAAAAATACCCTCATAAAACAGACTATCATACCGATCCTCGACGATGTAATTTACAAAATAGCCTCCAACACTCTACTCAGCAAATTGGATGCAGTCTATCAGAGTGCCATCCGTTTTGTCACCAAATCCCCATATACCACCCACCACTGCGACCTGTATGCTCTAGTCGGCTGGCCCTCGCTACATATGCGTCGCCAGATCCACTGGCTCCAGGTCATCTATAAGTCTATGCTAGGTAAAGCTCCGCCTTATCTTAGCTCACTGGTCACGATAACACCCCCCCACCCGTAGCACACGCTCCAGCAGGTATATCTTACTGGTCACCCCCAAAGCCAACACGTCCTTTGGCCGCCTTTCCTTCCAGTTATCTGCTGCCAAAAATTCAATAATAATAACTCTAACTTTAAACATCAGCTATCCGATCGCTGCTGCTGTACATAGCCCATCTGTAAATAGCCCACCCAATCTACCTACCTCATCCCCATACTGTTTTTTATTTACTTTTCTGCTCTTTTGCACACCAGCAATTCTACATCATCATCATCATCATCTGCTCATCTATCACTCCAGTGTTAATTTGCTTAATTGTAATTACCTCACTACTATGGCCTATTTATTGCCTTACCTCCTCACGCCATTTGCACACACTGTACATACTTTCTTTTTCCCTATTGTGTTATTGACTGTACGCTTGTTTATTCCATGTGTAACTCTGTGTTGTTTGTGTCGAACTGCTTTGCTTTATCTTGGCCAGGTCGCAGTTGTAAATGAGAACTTGTTCTCAACTGGCCTACCTGGTTAAATAAAAGGTGAAATAAAAAAAAAAATATTTGGATCTGTGCCATTCACTTTGAAATATCGGTTTACAGCATGAGCGGCGAGAGTAGATGCACTTGTTTTGAGATCATGTAGCCACCTGTGCACATTTGTTCATTATGTCAAGCCCTACATTAACCTGTTTTAATGTGTGGTGTTCAATGTTTTCCTCATGGAATGTAGGCCTATATTGAACACCACACACTTAAAGCGGGTACAGCCTCAGTGTTCACACGCGCCAGAAGTTGCACAGAATTTCCACAACGTTCAAGTTTGCGCTCAGCAGACCTGAAATTTCTGTGTTGAAATTCTTCTTGAGAACATTGACTGTCATTCCACTAATAAAAGCCCTATACATGCGGACTGTGAGAGAAAAAGAGACGTCAATATCCACATCCCACTGGTGGTTATTTGAACCTGGAACAAAATGGGGGTTGTGTTTCTGATCTGCCCTGTCTAGAAGGGGCTCCGCTTTTGTTTCTCCTCATGAAATATGTACAGATTCTCACGCCGATAAGGTGTATACAGTATCAATGACATATCAAACCCTAGTGCTATATAATGTTAGGGTTGGGAAATATAATATTTTGAGGTATACCGGTATGGATTTTTACAATACCGTCTATAAAAGCTAAATAAATGAAAAGTTAGACAACTTCACTGTCAGTTTTGTCCTATTTTGATTGGTTTGGTTGAGTATAAAACAAATCAAAATGGAGAAAGCCCATTTAAACCACGTAGAACAAAACGTGTCATCCTAGGATAATGCAGTACTCTTGAAACATATTTAGAACTTATTATTCAGAAAAATAATTAAATACCGTCAAAATTAAGTAAAATATTCTGATATGATACACTACATGACCAAAGGTATGTGGACACCTGCTCATGTCAAACATCTCATTCCAAAATCATGGGCATTATTATGGAGTTGGGGCCCCCCTTTTCTGCTATAACAGCCTGCTATAACAGGCTTTCCACTAGATGTTGGAACATTGCTGCGGGGACTTGCTCCCATTCAGCCACAAGAGCACTGATGTTGCCCGATAAGGCCTGGCTCACAGTCGGCGTTCCATTTCATCCCAAAGTTGTTCAATGGGGTTGGGCTCTGTGGAGGCCAGTCAAGTTCTTCCAAACCATCTCTGTATGGACCTTGCTTTGTGCACAGGGGCATTGTCATGAGGAAACAGGAAAGGGCCTTCTTGAAACTGTTGCCACAAAGTTGGAAGCACAGAATCGTCTAGAATGTCATTGTATGCTGTAGCATTAAGACTTACCTTCACTGCAACTAAGGGGCCTAACCAGAACAATGAAAAACAGCCCCAGACCATTATTCCTCCTCCAAAGACTAATGTTGGCACTATGCATTCGGGCAGGTAGCGTTCTCCTGGCATCCACCAAACCCAAAATCATCCATCAGACTGCCAGATGGTGAAGCGTGAGTCCAATGGCGGCAAGCTTTACATTACTCCAGCCGACGCTTGGCATTGCGCATGGTAATCTTAGGCTTGTGTGCGGCTGCTCGGCCATGGAAACCCATTTCATGAAGCTCCCGACTAACCGTTACTGTGCTGATGTTGGAAGTCGGTAGTGAATGTTGCAACCGAGGACAGATTTTTACGCGCTATTCACTTCAGCGGTTCCGTTCTGTGAACTTGTGTGGCCTACCACTACTCGGCTGAGCCGTTGTTGCTCCTAGATGCTTCCACTTCACAATAACAGTACTTACAGTTGACGGGGGCAGCTCTAGCAGGGCAGAAATTTGACGAACTGACTTGTTGGTAAGGTGGCATCCTATGACGGTGCCACGTTGAAAGTCACTGAGGTCTTCAGTAAGGCCATTCTACTGTCAATGTTTGTCTATGGAGATTGCATGGCTGTGTGCTCGATTTTATACAGGTGTGGCTGAAATAATAGAATCCACTCATTTGAAGGGGTGTCCACACATACATACACACACAAAAGTAATGTATTTTTGCCATATCGCCCAGCACTATAGGATGGTGTATCACCCTGGAAACACCATGCCACCGCAGTACAGCCCAGACACGACGGTGGTAGGCCTGATCACCGATGACGATGAGACAGCCTACAGGGAGAAAGTCAGAGACCTGGCTGTGTGGTGCCAGAACAACCTCTCCCTCAAAGTCAGACAAAGGAGACAAAGGAGCTGATCATGGACTACAGAAAACGGAGGGCCAAGCATGCCCCAATTCACATTGACGGGGCTGTAGTGTAGACGGTCGGGAGATTCAAGTTCCCCGGTGTCCACATCATTAAGGATCTATCATGGTCCAAACACACCAACACAGTCATGAAGAGGGCACAACAACAACTCTTCCCCCACAGGAGGCTGAAAAGATTTTGCATGGGCCCTTAGATCCTCAGAAAGTTCTACAGCTGCACCATTGAGAGCATCTTGACTGGCTGCATCACCACTTGGTATGGCAACTGCTCGGCACCCGACCGCAAGGTGCTACAGAGGGTAGTGTGTACGCCCCAGTACATCACTGGGGCCAGGCTCCCTGCCATCCAGGACCTCTATACCAGGCAGTGTCAGAGGAAGGCCCTAAAAATGGTTGAAGACTCCAGCCACCCAAGTCAGTCTGTTCTCTCTGCTACCGCACGGGAAGCAGTACCAGAGTGCCAAGTCTGGGACCAAAAGTCTCCTGAACAGCTTCTACCCCAAAGCCATAAGACTGCTGAAGAGTTAATTAAATGGCTACCCGGGCTCTCTGCTTTTCACCCCGTACCCAGATGTACTTCAATCAATCACCCCAACTACCTTGTACCCCCGTACACTGACTCAGTACTCCTTGTATATAGCCTCGCTATTGTTATTTTATTGTGTTACTATTTTCTTTTGATCAATTTGTTAATTTTCACACTTTTTAACTGAATTGTTGGGAAAGGGATAGTAAGTAAGCATTTCACAGTAAAGTCTACACTTGTTGTATTCGGCGCATGTGACAAATACAATTTGATTTGATTTGCCAGTGGCCATGACACTGAATAAGACATTAAGTCCTGTGTTGCTGAGCGCATGTCCGGTCTATGAGTCATGTTCTTATGGCACAGGGCCAGCAGCTCCTCAGTGCTTTGCACTTGAATGGCTTCTGTACTGTTACTGCTGCAGGATCTGATGGCTATTGTTTTGCTCTTGTTTTTGCAAAAAAAAAGTGAGTTAGTGTTAGCGAAGTGAGTTAGCGAAGTGAGTTAGCGAGTCTATGCCTGGATATCAGAGGTCTCATTTAGTCACCTTGATATAGGGCTTAGCGATATAGCCAAAATATCAAAGCACAATATTTTTCTTATCTTTGACGGTATGGCGGTATTTGATGTTTATGAATATTAAAAGGTCCAAATATGTTTCATGAGTAGTGCATGACAACCAATTAATTCTAAGTGGTTTAAAAATGGGCTTTATCCATTCTGGTTGTTTTATACTCAACCAAACCATACTAGGACAAGGTTGACAGTGAACTAGTCCAATTTGTCCAACTTTTCATTTATTTAGCACTGTATCAAAAATACCTTTATAGACGGTATTGTATAAAAATATATTGTACCGGTATGTGGATCCATACCAGTATACCTTAAAAGACTATATATTGCCCAGCCTTACAAGGTCTATACACAAAGGAAATAAATGACTTATGAATGTACTATATTATCAGCCTTTCTTTTCAGTAAAAGGTATAATTCTGGGCTGAGGTTGATCTTAATCTCTCATGGACAGACTACATAAACATAAATTAAGCATCTAACCAATGTTCCCTCCATTTTTTTCCGGCACTGAGCAAATTTCAGGTCTACTGAGCGCAAACTTGAACATTGTGAAAATTCTGTGCAACTTCCGGCACGCATTTACAGTGAATACTGAGGCTGTACCCGCTTTAAGTTACAGTTTTAACAGTGGCCAACAAGGTTGTTGTGGCTTTTTGATCATAGTGTAGGCCTACCAGAGTGGCCTACCACCAAAAACAATGGAGAAAAATGCATCCCATAACACTTTAACATTGAAATAGCTGTTCTGTCATTCAGTCTACAGTAGCAGCAAATGCGTGGTGTTCAATGTAGGCCTACATTCCATGAGACCTTTGATAAAAACATGCAAGGCTTGACATTAACCTGTTTATCCACTTGAGATGACTGAAAATGTTGTTGTTTGATGCAAGAAACCACTTTACAAAATAAAATTCATTATTATTCCCATATTATTATTAGAGAGAAACAGACATATTATACTACCCTCTGCCTATTGGCTACTTAGCTTATTCAAGACAGTCTCAAAAATACAACACTGCCCCTTTAAGACATAAAAAAAAGAAGCTCTTTACCCAACTCGCTTTTCAAAGATGGATAGAAATGCACACATTTTGTGCTCTTATAGGACGCAACCACTCCCCCATTATTGACCAGAAATGAGCTATAACTGGGCTAATACCTCACTAACTAGCAAAGAATATGAACAAATGTGCACAGGTGGCTACATGCAGCTCTCACTTTGATATCAAAACAAGCACATCTCCTGGCAACCGCTCATTCTATAAACACAGTCCAGTTCAAAGTGAATGGCACAGATCCATATATCAAATCAAATTGTATTGGTCATATACACATGGTTAGAAGATGTTATTTTGAACTGTGGCACACCTTGATTGGATGTAAAATTATGCGGCACACCTAAAATGTCCCTAATTTATTTAATGGTAATGACCTCCATCTCATCTGATCCATAATGCAATCTATTTTCTGTGACAATTTTTTTTGTAAATTGATTACATAGGGTTTATTTTAAATATTTTAATAGTTTTGATAGTTCCTTACTCGTGATGGTTCATTTGTGTATACTCCTTTAAGAAATGTCCTGCCAGAAAGAAGAAAATGTGGCTCAGGTAAAATCGGGTTGGGCTACAGATGAGCGGTTTTCTGACACACAAGGCCATGCTCAGTTTGTTTATATGGCAGGCGCTGTGGAATAGCTACAGTTAGCCCAGAGCCATATATTAAGAAATAAATTACTCTGGCTAAACCTAAGTCAGATTTGCATGTGCTAATGGTTTTCACAGACAAAGTAAAATTATACAAATGAAACAGACTGAGCGCACTGGATACAGATGTAACCATGTTCCTTTCAATGTATTATCTGACCAGCACTAGGGCGCTCAAATCAAAAAGCCATATGCATTCCGCAAACGTTTTGCGCCACACCTGAGAGTTCCTCAAGCCACATCGGTTAACTGCGGCACACCGGTTGGAAACCACTGCTCTAATGTACTGTTACTCTACTAAAATTACACTCAACTGTACGGTACTCTTCTCTACTATAGTGTACTTTACTGAATTCAATTAATTAAGCTGGACTGTGCTGTCCAGACTTGTGAAACATTCTTTTCAACGCCTGGAAAATAAGTATTCTAGGTGTCTTTTCAACGTAATTTAGCTTTGTTACACTGGGGATGTTTTTTTTTTTTTACACTGGGGGTGTTCGTCAGATTGTAACACGCACCCCCCATGCCAATTAGATGTTCATTACCACATGGCTAGACCTGCCACATATTTATCTTGAAATTATTACACAGCCGGCCCTGGATTTTGAGTAAGCACTGTGACAACCAACCCCGGTCTCCCCTACAGGGAAATCGAGGATTTGAATTTGCAGCCTAAATGAGATTGATTTGGGTCTGTTTCTAAAACAATATCAACATTTTACTGTAATGTTCAGTAAAACCTATGCAAACGCAAGGGACCAGTTATCTTTTCCCATCTTCTTGCCAGGAAATAACAACCTCCTTTGTCCTACATGGCAGGTAGGCTGTGAATCAGCCATTCACGCTGACTAGTGAAATTAGTAGTAACAGCTCCATTCGTATCGGCGATTTGTCTTACCTTTTTCTTGTTTTCTGGTTATCGCTCTTGACGAGCTGCCAAGATGTGTGTGGCTGCGGCATCCCCACTGAACACACAGCAGACTAAATGATCATAGTCACGTGACGGCGGCAATAAATGATCACGTGAATGGATACAGTCGCTGTCAAATAGAGTATATTGGAACACTTGTCTGATTCACTAATTATTTTCTTCAAAAATAAGTTTTAATATATATATATATATATATATATATATATACACACACACATACATACACACATACATACACACACACACACACACACTTTTTGTGTTCACAGTGATTGTTTGATTTACAACTGCACTGGACCAAGAAACAAAACTGAAAAAAATGACCTAGAATTAATGATTCAGAATTCAAATGAAATTAATTTGGTTGGAGGCAAGTGAACTGATTCTCGTTTACTGTGTAATGTATCTCACCTGTGGTAATTTGCAGGTGCCTTCAGGGTGAAAATAGCCATTCAACCAGTTTTGAAGCGAGAAAACACCCACTGGGCACAGATGACAGTCATATATTCGACATTGGTTCAAAGTAATTTCATTGAAATTATGTGGAAACATCATTGATACAACAAGTGTGTGTGTGCCCAGTGGGCAATATATTTGAGCGCAACAGTAATAGGCAACAATTCTACAAGTAGACCTTAACGCCACTAGATGGAAATTACAGCCTCTATTAAACATCTTCCTTTGTTTCTGAGTGCATGAACTCAAAAACCAACAAGAAAAGAGCGGCTTGAGTGTCAATGAGTCTTGATCTAATGTTGTTGTTATAGATTCATTTTCTTTATTATACAACTCCACATATTCAGATCATTAGGCTATTCACACAGACAGTGCTTTGGGGAAATTACGGTCTTCTGTTCTCAGCATGATGTTAAACAGACCAACAACAGAAAAATATGTACACTATGGCCAATACTTCACTGGGCCTCTCATTTGACAAGATCCCTTTTTACCCTTTTAGTACATAAACGTCTTTAGACTGTACTTACAATGTGTGACAATTGGTACTGTGTGAAGACCAGACATGCAATTAGACATGTACTGTTAAAAGGCGTGTTGCGCGAGACGGGCAACAAAATCAAAGGGTACCCTGAGGGGAATGTGACAATGACCTATAGGTTCAAGGATTGAACAGATTTACAAACACAAAACAACCAAGAAAAGTGGCATAAAATGAGACTGAAGTTCAGTTATTTTATCTGATAAACCAACAAATAATAATCTTGTTACAAGATACCAAGTCAGAAACTGCTGAACAGGACAACCCAAACTATGCTGAACATATAGTTTTGTACAATTTGTACTTTACAAACAGGCTGTCAAAGGACGAGCTACATTGTGGCACCACACAATAACCCACAGAGCAGAGAGAGGGCCAAAAGTCATGACACAACACAGAAAATGTAGCATCTAATATAGAACAAACTGTTTTCTGTGTGCTAGCTCAGTAGTCCCTCAACACATAGTTAACACTCATTATCGCTAGTGATGGGTCATAAACATGATCAAAGCAGATGAATCATCCACACAGCTATTCACTTTCATTGGTTTCTCTCCAACACTACTGTTTCTATAATTGTACTGTCACAGAAGCTTCCTCTAATCAAACTTCAGAGGTAGCAACACTCTGATTGAATACTCAGACTTATAAAAGGCATGCAGGTCCCCCCCCAACATGGATCTCTATGGATATAGATGAGTCATTGCAGCTGTTCTGATGAAATTAGGAATCTCAGGTTCTCCAATTTATATTCACTGACTGACTGTGATCTGTATTACACTTGAGTGAGTATAGAATATATTTGGTTAGGGTTCCTCAGCTCTTCACTCCAAGGCTCCAGTCTCAATTGACATTTGATACATTTGATTAGGGGCCCTTCACTACACAACCCCCATTCTAATAACCATCCAGCCATCCACCTTCAGTGAGACATCTGTGGAGGGCTACGATTGGTGGCAATGGACATCATACCAAGGGTTGTAGCTACCAGGGAAGCTGCGTGTTCCCCTAAACAGGCACAGGTGTCCAGTAGGGAACGTGTGCGAGCGGTCAGTGTCAGAGAGGCAGAGATGACCTCATAGGCCTCCAGGGGAAGGGCCCGCCGTGAGATGAGCACATCCAGCAGGTTGTTGAGTCGTCCCTCCGTCATGCCTCGAATGATGCCCTCACGCCTCTCGCGCAGGATACGACAACAGCTCACCGCCATCGGAGTCTGAGACACACACTGCGCAGCTGCTGACAAGAAGGGAGGGTGAGGTTTCAGGGATGATACAAACACTATAATATCACATCTCTCTCACACACACTCATAAAACACAAATCATGTAGAGGGTTACCTTGAGAAAAATACTGAGGCAACTCAGAGAAAGAAGACAAGAGAGAAGTAGTAGCTATCTGATATGAAAGACAGTAATACGTACAGTAGATTCTTTCACTGAAGACTGAAATTCATAGCCTTACTAGACATTTTACCCTCTTATTCAACACACTAATCACCATCATAAATGTCTAGTAGGCATGTATTGCTTAAAAAAAAAAATAATAATAATAAAAAAAAAACTAAAAAAAAAACTTACTGGGACAACAGACAACTTATAGAGAGAAACAAAGATCCTCAAGGGAGGAAACGCATTGGATACAGATAAGACTGTGAAAGGATGGCCATGCAGGAAACCAGCAATCCCCAAAACTGCTTACTGTGCACATACAAACACACAGAGGGAGGCACTGTTTGTAACGTCTACTCATTTTCATATTGCTTTACTTTGTCTTCACCTTTTTCAGAAACATTTTAGACACATGCTAGAAAAAGATATGTCAAAATTCTAGATAGCTACAGTCTGGCACTGTACATAAGTTTGCAGACAAAACGGGGTAATAGCTGGGAGGTCTAAGCTTAAACACATTTCCTACCATGGTAGCTGGCAGTGGGCTGGTTGAGAGGGCTCTGTCTGAGGGCTTTGGAGGGGCTGGAGGAGAGTGGGGGTGGTGGGCTCTGTCTCTGTCCCTGGGAGACGCCTCCTTTCCCTCTGGAATGCTCAGGACCCGGGCCACTGCTGGGACATCTGGGACTGGTGGAAGACACCACACAGCCAGTCACACAGTCTGGGGAGAGACACGTTGCTGTTAGACTGTCTGAGATAAGGTATAAATGAATCATTACTTAATAAAGAAGATAAACAAGAGGGTGGTTTCACTGACAACAAACTGAGCACATTCACAAGCTGCTCTCATTATCAATCAGTTTTATGTTCTTACCCTGACAGTGCCTCCTCTGGGATGCTTCCCCTGTATATATGGCTGTAGCGGGACTAGGGAGTGTTTCACTAGGGAAGGAAGTCTGTGGTAAGGGCAGTGTCTTGTTGCCCACACATTTAGTGTCTCCGGAACCAGTGCAGGCCTAGTATGAGATATGTAAATATTGTTTTCAATGTAATAGACATCACAAGCATTAAGTACAATCAGAATATCACTAAAAATGTGAACCAAGCTCACCTCTAGGTTGTTTATCTCAAAGGGAATATCCTTCACAGGATGGATTTTAGAGTCATGTAGCGCCCTCTCCTGGTAAAGGGACAGAAATCACATACACATGTTTGCTCATGATTAGTGACTGGTCTACTTAACAGTTTTCAGTAGTAACTGTTGACAGATTAAAAGCACATGAAACATATCCTGATTCCCTCAGTCAAAAAACAACAACCTGATAGCGGATCAGGGTTGTGGACATGGAGAACATCGGACTTCGGAGTGTAATATTAGAACCTATTAAAATGAGGATGATCCGTACCTTGCTTTCCCTCACCCCGAGGGTAGCCCTTGTCATGGCATCAGGATCAAAGGTCGCTATGGCGCTCCTCAGTTCCAGCGCACAGTCTGTGGACAGAGAACAAGAGAAAGAAGAGGACATGAGAACGATGCCTGCCAAGTAAACATTACATTGACCATACTGCACCAACAGTTCCTGTTTTTTAAACACCCACATGACAGTCATAGGCAATGAAATACATGGATATGGACTAACATCAGAAAATAAACAGTTACACACAATTTAGATGAGAAGACTCAAAGAGTCTTATTGATTAAGTGGCAGAAGTAGGGTATGGGATTGTATCTCTCCATCTTGGCATGTGGAACAGAGAGGAGGTGGGTGCTGCAAGTGGTTCAGCCTGTCACCTGTCCTTAATAGGCAGGTAGGTAACCAGTCAATGAAGGGGGTCTTGTAGGGAGAGATCAACGTCCAGGCACAGCTTCTCTCTTCACCATTGTATATCTATACTCTGATTCACCCTCGCAGACAGACTTACCCTCTGCTGTTGGACGGCTGTGTGGGTTAGTGCTCCAGCAGTTGGTCATCAGCCGGGAGAGGGTATGGCAATGGGGTACATGCTTGGGTAGCAGCTCATCCTCCAGGCCTGAACCAACCCCATCCTCACCTGAAAGCAGCTGGAGCAAATCTGCTTGGGTATAGACAATGACATGATGTGTTACAAGTACTAAACATAATAAAATATTGAGACTGTATGATATACGGCCAGGTATAACCTAGTCTCCGCTGATAGAAACAGAGCTGTTCTTTGAATAGACGGAAATAAATAGAAACACACCTCCACATGGTTGTCTTCTGTTCAAAGTCTCCCACAGCATCACACCAAAGCTAAAGAGAGAAGATGTTAATTGGGTAGCTGCATGTTCATTAGTAAAGGCATCTGTAGAAGTGGTAAACCCCTCCTTCCCCACCTGGTAAATTTAATTGACTGTCTGAAGTGGCAGGATCATGAAAGCTGACCTCACCTGTACATGTCTGCCTCCACAGAGTGTGTGGTCCCTGTCAGGGCCTCAGGAGACAGGTATACCAAGTCCCTGAAGCAGGGCCCTCCTCCAGCAGAGAGAGAGGAGCCAAACCTCCACTCCCTGGGCAGGCCCCAGTCACTCACCTGGAGGTAGGAACATGAACACCCACACACATGAACATAAACACCGACACACAAACCGACAAAAACACCTGCTCTAACACAGACTCAAACCCACATTTGTACACTGTAAAGCTTACACCTGTAACTGTTCACAATACACCATAACCCATGGATCATATACCATCAATCAAACGGAGTTCTTTCTCACATTAATTTCACCACTCAGAAGGTTTTTGTTTCTGTAGTGCAGGACTGGGTCAGTTATCAGTCACTGTTCTCTACCTTGGCCCGGTACTGCTGGTCCAGGAGAACATTGGTGGGTTTCAGGGCCTGGTGTGGGAGTGGTATGCAGTGGAGGTGGCACAACCCCTCCGCCACATCTAATAGGATGCCGAGCCTGAAACTCATGGGTAGACCTGGATACAGCTGGGTCTGACAAGGATAACAAGGGTTACAGTCATTCAACAGATTCAGCATGAACTCTACTCACTTCAGTAAAATGGATCATAAATAAAAGGGGAACGGAAAATGACTTGTGGGGAAAAAAAGCACATGACAACACAAAGTTGAAAGTGTGAACTGAAAATACTAAAAAACTCAACATGATCACGACACAACTTACTGGATGTAAATACAGTTTAACCACAGATAGTCTAAGTCATGTGCAGTGGAATGAAGTCACACGTCTACTGTCTGAAGTTTTGTTCCAGCCAGGGCACTTTCACCTGAACCAGGAAAGGTTATTTGTGTAAATAAGGCAGTGATAGTGCTGATGACAGATAGATCTAGTTTTGCATCAGCCAGGGGCTTTCCAGACACAGCATGTGGGCGACAAGCACAGCATCGTTCTCCATGAAGACACAGGAATTGTAAATAAAGCAATCAAAAGAAGGACCTTATTTAATTAACTTTATATGTGTCTATCGAAGCTCTGACCAGCAGTTTGTTGATATACACTGAGTGTACACAGCTTTAAGAACACCTGCTCTTTCTATGACATACTGACCAGGTGAATCCAGATGAAAGCCATGATCCCTTATTGATGTCAATTGTTAAATCCACTTAAAATCAGTGTAGATGAAGGGGAGGAGACAGGTTAAAGAAGGATTTTTAAGCATTGAGACAATTGAGACATGGATTGTGTGTGTGCCATGGTGAATGGGCAAAACAAAATATTTAAGTGCCTTTGAACGGGCTATAGTAGTAGGTGCCAGGCGAACCGGTTTGTCAAGAACTGTAACGCTACTGGGTTTTTCATGCTCAACAGTTTCCTGTGTGTATCAAGAATGGTCCACCACCCAAAGGACATCCAGCCAACTTGACACAACTGTGGGAAGCATTGGAGTCAACATGGGCCAGCATCCCTGTGTAACGTTTTTTTGGTGGGGTTGCGACGACTCAATATTGGGAAGGTGTTCCTAATGTTTGGTATACTCTGTGTCTACTGTAGGCCGCAACCAAGGGAAAAGTTGCAGAACCAAGTTAGATTAATCAACTAGCATACTGCCACACACTAATGTAAACTAAATGTATTCATGAAGCCCTTCTTACATCAGCTGATGTCACAGAGTGCTGTACAGAAACTCAGCCTAAAACCCCAAACAGCAAGCAATGCAGGTTGGTTAGGAAAAACTCCCTAGAAAGGCCAAAACCTTGGCAGAAACCTAGAGAGGAACCAGGCTGTGAGGGGTGGCCAGTCCTCTTCTGGCTGTGCCGGGTGCAGATTATAACAGAACATGGACAAGATTTTAAATTATTCATAAAACAGGCAGAACAGTTGAAACTGGAGAAGCAGCACGGCCAGGTGGACTGGGGACATCAAGGAGTCATCAGGCCAGGTAGGCCTTGAGGAATGGTCCTAATGGTCCTCCTATACATGCATATTCATATTTGAGTTAGACTTAGTGCTCATATATTATACTGACCTGGTATAGTAGAGAGTGTAGAGAGCCCTCAGGCATCCAGTCATACAGCAGACCCATCCGACACCAAGCCTTGTACACACCCAGAGGAACCAGAACCCTCTCTGAACTGACTTTTCTGACCACAGCCACGTCTCTCATCCACTCAGTCCACTCACTGTGCAGAATATACACACATATCCAGTAAACACATATACAAAGACACAAACCCTCAAAACACACACACAGAGAGAGAGGCCGCCATAGCCTGTCTTAGCCAGGTCTGCCTATGTGCCCACTGCCCACAAAATGAGGTGGAAACTGAGATGCACTTCCTAACCTCCTGCCAAATGTATGACCATATTAGAGACACATATATCCCTCAGATTACAAAGACCCACAAAGAATTTGAAAACAAATCACATTTTTATAAACTTCCATATCTATTATGTTTAATACCAAAGTGTGCAATCACAACAGCAAGATCTGTAACCTGATGCCACAAGAAAAGAGCAACCAGTGAAGCATAAACACCATTGTAAATACATACTATATTTATCTGTCTATTTATTTTCCCTTTCGTTGCCTACTTCAACTATTTGCATATTGTTGCAAAACTGTACATGGCTAGTAGTAACACTTTTAAAATGTCTCTATTATTTAGAAACTTTTGTGAGTGTAATGTTTACTGATCATTTCTAATTGTTTATTTCACTTTTGTTTATTACCTATTCCACTTACGTTGGCAATGTAAACATGTTTCCCATGCCAATAAAGCTATTTGACTCCACTTGAATTGAGAAAGAGAGAGAGATTTTGTCATTGCATTGGAGTTTTAGATATGCCAATTTTACCTTCGACTTGCAGTGCGAGACGACAGGAGCTTGATTGACACCTGTAACTCTGTTCTCCGGTAAGTACCCCGAAGACACCCACCGCTGCTGGTTCGGCACAAGATCATATTTAGCACGTCCTCTTCACGAACAGTTTCCACCGCCATCTGATAGGAACAGAAACCAGTCGACTCGATAATAATATAACTTTGTTTTATTTTATCTTGCTTGTTGCTCTGCCATGGGACTAATGTATTTGTCTTTCACTGCACTGACAAATTGAACAGCGAGCTGCCGCGTGTGTTATAATGACAGTGTGTTTACATCTACACGATTGGCTGCTCTGTTCACGGAAATCCCCAGCTACGTAGGAAATTTAAAATGAGGGATGAAGTCTTTCTTTTTTTACTGTCAATGGTGTAACAACAGATAAAGGCGGGGGCATAACCTCATCATCAGACAGATCTACAGCTATGCTATAAATAGGCTTGAACAACTCCTGATTCAACTACCCACTGGGCAAAAACTGGTTGAATCGACGTTGTTTCCACGTGATTTCAAACCCCAAAATCTACATGGCAATGTTTAATCAACGTGAAAAACTAATTCGATTTGCAAAAAGTCATCAATATAAGGGCATTTCGTCTTTTTTCACCCAACTTTCAACCTAAATGCAATGACAGAGTGAATATTTTTGTTGATTTCACTCTGAATTCATGTTGACAACTGTAAATACAAACTAGACGTTAAACTGACCTCTGTGCCTAGTGGGTACTGACTCTTGAACAACTCCTTCTGCTGATAATGTGTGAAGTCAATTGGGAATTTCCCAACTCTGTCCCCTAACAGCCCTGTACAGGAGGCATGGGGAAGTCCTTTTCAGCACTTTCACTTTTGCACCTGTCATTCAAGAATTAACTAGTTGTGGAAACAAATTAGCCTTAAGGCAATTATTCCATGGTAACAGAATACGCTGAGATGTTTTCACTTTAAAATGTACACCAAACAAAACCTATTGATTTCAAAGTTTAACAAACCATAGAATTCTAAAAATACAAATTGGCTGAAAGGAATCGTC
The DNA here is from genome assembly GCA_030435695.1 of Brachymystax lenok tsinlingensis. NCBI lineage: Eukaryota > Metazoa > Chordata > Actinopteri > Salmoniformes > Salmonidae > Brachymystax > Brachymystax lenok. The sequence goes on along the minus strand of CM059819.1, from coordinate 36,281,345 downwards.
GTAAACAGAAAAATATACCAGTTTCAGGGGACAGAAATGTTGACAGCTGCGCCATACAGGTTGCAAAATAAATGCAAAGAGATTTTAGATGTACCGATTCCAGGGCACATGGTTTATGAACTGGTACAAAAAAACAACACATGAGTCAACACCTCAAGTGTTTTTTATTTTAATTATTATACAAAATTCTTGACACCAACTGAATGCTATATATATATATACAGTTGAAGTCAGGAGATAAAATACACCTTTGCCAAAAACATTTAAACTCAGTTTTTCACAATTCCTGACATTTAATCCAAGTAAATATTCCCTGTCCTAGGTCAGTTAGGATCACCACTTTATTTTAAGAATGTGAAAAGTCCGAATAATAATGGAGAGAATGATTTATTTCAGCTTTTGTTTCTTTCATCACATTCCCAGTGGGTCAGAAGTTTGCATACACTCAATTAGTATTTGGTAGCATTGCCTTTAAATTGTTTAACTTGGGTCAAACGTTTCGGGTAGCCTTCCACAAGCTTCCCACAATAAGTTGGATGAATTTTGGCCCATTTCTCCTGACAGAGCTGGTGTAACGGAGTCAGATTTGTAGGACTCCTTGCTCGCACACACTTTTTCAGTTTTGCCCACAAATGTTCTTTGGGATTGAGGTCAGGGCTTTGTGATGGCCACTCCAATACCTTGACTTTGTTGTCCTTAAGCCATTTTGCCACAACTTTGGAAGTATGCTTGGGCTCATTGTCCATTTGGATGATCCATTTGCGACCAAGCTTTAACTTCCTGACTGACGTCTTGAGATGTTGCTTCAATATATCCACATCATTTTCTTTCCTCATGATGCTATCTATTTTGTGAAGTGCACCAGTCCTTCTTGCAGAAAAGCACCCCCACAACATGATGCTGCCACCACGGTTGGGATGGTGTTGTTCGGCTTGCAAGCCTCCCCATTTTCCTCCAAACATAACAATGGTCATTATGGCCAAACAGTTATATTTTTGTTTAATCAGACCAGACCACATTTGTATGGTGGTTTTGGAGCAGTGGCTTCTTCCTTGCTGAGCGGCCATTCAGGTTATGTCGATATAGGACTCGTTTTACTGTGGATATAGATAATTTTGTACCCGTTTCCTCTAGCATCTTCACAGGGTCCTTTGCTGTTGTTCTGGGATTGATGTGCACTTGTTGCACCAAAGTATGTTCATCTCTAGGAGACAGAACGCGTCTCCTTCCTGGGCGGTATGACGGCTGCGTGGTCCCATGGTGTTTGTACTTGCGTACTATTGTTTGTACAGATGAACGTGGTACCTTCAGGTGTTTGGAAATTGCTCCCAAGGATGAACCAGACTTGTGGAGGTCTACAATGTTTTTTCTGAGGTCTTGGCTGATTTCTTTTGATTTTCCCATGATGTCAAGCAAAGAGGAAAAGAGTTTGAAATGCATCCACAGGTACACCTCCAATTGACTCCAATTATGTCAATTAGCCTATCAGAAGCTTCTAAAACCATGACATCATTTTCTGGAATTTTACACGCTGTTTAAAGGCACAGTCAACTTAGTGTATGTAAACTTTTGACCCACTGGAATTGTGATACAGTGAATTATAAGTGAAATAATCTGTCTGTAAACAATTGTTGGAAAAATTACTTGTGTCATGCGCAAAGTAGATGTCCTAACCGACTTGCCAAATCTAAAGTTTGTTAACAAGACATTTGTGGAGTGGTTGAAAAACAAGTTTTAATGACTCCAACCTAAGTGTATGTAAACTTCCGACTTTAACTGTATATATGGGGAATACAACAATCTCTGCTCTGTAGATTTTGCTGTGAAGAGACAGAATCACTAGATACATTTTTCTGATATTGTCCCTATGAAGCTTGTTTATGGTCACAGGTTCAGGAATGGTTAAAAAATCATACCTTTCACTTAAATTTAACCTTACAAATAGCAGTGTTGGGCAATTTGGACAGCCATAGTCAGTCAATAAATAATATAATAATACCCATAGGAAAGGTTTTCATCTTTAGCTCACAATCTGTGGATACTATACAATTAGAAAGGTTCAAAATGTATGTTAAACATCATAGCACAAAATAAAAATATATGGCCATGGAAACCAAACGAGGGTGGTGTATAGAATTAGGTGGGATGGGCTGAGAGTGGCTGAGGGGTGGTATTAAAAAGCTTAAGTTTGGTAATGTGTTATGTGATTGCTTCATATAAAAGTTAAATGTATATGTAAAATGTATATGTAAAATATATGTACAGTACCAGTCAAAAGTTTATTTTATTTGCACTATTTTCTACATTGTAGAATAATAGTAAAGACATCAACACTTTGAAATAACACATATGGAATCATGTAGTAGCCAAAAAACTGTTAAAGAAATCAAAATATATTTTATATTTGAGATTCTTCAAAGTAGCCACCCTTTGCCTTGATGACAGATTTGCACACTCTTGGCATTCTCTCAACCAGCTTCATTAGGTATTCACCTGGAATGCATTTCAATTAACAGGTGTGCCTTGTTAAAAGTTCATTTGTGGAATTTCTTTCCTTCTTAATGCGTTTGAGCCAATAAGTTGTGTTGTGACAAGGTAGGGGTGGTATACAGAAGATAGCCCTATTTGGTAAAATACCAAGTCCATATTATGGCAATAACAGCTCAAATAAGCGAAGAGAAATGACAGTCCATCATTACTTTAAGACTGGAAGGTCAGCCAATCCGGAACATTTCAAGAACTTTGAAAGTTTCTTCAAGTGCAGTCACAAAAACCATCAAGCGCTATGATGAAACTGGCTCTCATGAGGACTGCCACAGGAAAGGGAAGACCTAGAGTTACATCTGCTGCAGAGGGTATGTTCATTAGATTTACCAGCCTCAGAAATTGGCAATTAACTGCACCTCAGATTGCACCTCACAGAGTTCAAGTAACAGACACATCTCAACATGAACTGTTCAGAGGAGACTGCGTGAATCAGGCCTTCATGGTCGAATAGGTGGAAAGAAATCACTACTACAGGACACCAATAAGAAGAAGAAACTTGTTTGGGCCAAGAAACGCAAGCAATGGACATTAGAAATCTGTCCTTTGGTCTAATGAGTCAAAATTAGCGATTTTTGGTTCCAACCGCCATGTCTTTGTGAGACGCAGAGTAGGTGAACGGATGATCTCTGCGTGTGTGTTTCCCACTATGAAGCATGGAGGAGGTGTGATGGTGTTGGGGTGCTTTTCTGTCGGTGATTTATTTAGAATTCAAGGGACACTAAACCAGCATGGCTACCACAGCATTCTGCAGCGATAAGCCATCCCATATGGTTTGCGCTTAGTGGGACTATCATTTGTTTTTCTACAGGACAATGACCCAACACAGCTCAAGGCTGTGTAAGAGCTATTTGACCATGAAGGAGAGTGATGGAGTGCTGCATCAGATGACCTGGCCTCCACAATCACCCGACTGTAATATTCATATGTGTAAACATACTGAATTGTAATTGGATGCATCTTACCGCTGTATCATACTGTGCTATGATTGGTTAAGAAAACCCGTGAAGTTTAAAAATGTTCGGTTGATCATGGTGGGAGATACATGAACATGCCTGTAGTAACTAGCTAATAAAGAGCTACGTTTAGAAATATCTTTTAGTACTGCATTTTATTATTTTGTACAAAGCGTGCAAAACAAGACATGGTGTCAGAGTAAAAGGTCTTACAAGATGAATTTTACTGGTGTTCCTTCACCTCGAATGGACTGGGAGTCTACAAACTTACCCGACGCATGGCGTAAGTACAAACAGCATGTGGAGCTAATGTTCACGGGTCCTCTGAAGGAAAGAGGAGAAGAGGAAAAGTGCAGCTACCTGCTCCTCTGGATCGGTGAAAAAGGGAGAGATATTTACAACACCTGGACACTTACCGAGGCTGTATCAAAGGTACTGAAAATATACTACGATCGTTTTGAAGCATATGTTGTGCCGAAGACCAATACGATTTTTACTAGGTACAAATTCCATGAGAAAGTACAAGGAGCTAGCGAATCTTTTGAACAGTTTGTGACTGAGCTGCGTCTGCTTATGAAAGACTGTGATTATGCAAACAAGGATGAGATGGTCAGGGACCGTATTGTATTTGGAATACACTCACCGCGAGTGAGAGAGAAACTTTTGAATGTTGGGTCTGAGCTAACGCTGGACAAAGCTATCGACATAGCCAGATCTCACGAGCTAGCACAGGCTCAGATGAAAACCATTTCGCGCGGCAGCACGAGCACATCACGTGAACAAGCAGTGCACGCAGTCAGGCAGACATCACAGCACACCTCCGGTGCCCAGAGAACGCGTTTTAGAACGGAGAGAGACAGAACTCCAAAACAGAGCGACACAGACTCAAAACGACCCAAAACATGTGGATATTGTGGATACAAAGTGCATGGCGTACAAGGAAAGCTAAAGGCAAACAGTGTACTAAATGTGGAAAATGGAATCACTTTGCAAAAGTGTGCAGAGCTTACCGTGGGAAAACAGTACACTCAGTGAGTGAAGATGAAATGTCAATCAAAGAGTCAAACGCTGATGAACTGTTTATTGACTCAGTGACACAGAAAAGTCAAATATCAGAGACAGAGCAAGCCTTTGCTGACATTGAGATAGGAACACAAGGCACAGAGCTAAAGTTCAAACTAGACACTGGTGCACAAGTAAACATTATTCCTCTGAATAAGTACCGCAGCTTGACATCTGAGTGCGAGCTACAGCCCACCACGCGCAGACTGACTGGTTATGGTGGTGAACAGCTCCAAGTAAAAGGCACATGCAAATACAACGAAAGTGACATGATGTTGGACTTTTACGTTGTTGACACTCGAGCACCTGCAGTGCTAGGTCTTAAAGCATGTTTAGACATGGACCTCATCAAGCTAGTTTTAGCAGTGACATCACCAGTAGAGACAGAACATGTATTGGAGGAGTTTGCTAATGTTTTTACAGGAATAGGATTATTCCCAGGAGAATGTACCATTCACCTTGACCCAGACGCAACCCTTGTGGTCTACCCGCCGAGAAAGATTCCCCTTGCTCTCCGTGCCCGTCTGAAGAAAGAGTTGGAGAGCATGGAGCAATCTGACATAGTTGCCAAGGTTACAGAACCGACTGACTGGGTAAATGCGTTAGTGGTGGTGGAGAAACCACGCACAGGCAAGCTCAGAGTATGTCTCGACCCAAGAGACTTGAACAAGGCTATCAAACGCCCCCACTACCCTTTACCGACACTAGATGGCATCATACACAAGCTAGCGGGAGCACACTACTTCAGTGTCATGGATGCTAGATCAGGCTACTGGGCTATCAAGCTCACAGAAGAGTCATCTAAGCTCACAACATTCAACACACCATTTGGACGCTACAGGTTTTGTCGCTTGCCTTTTGGGATTATCTCCGCCCAAGACGAGTTTCAGCGAAAGATCGACGAAGCGTACGAAGGCCTCGACGGAGTCGTGGCAATTGTGGATGACATCCTTGTCTATGGTCAAACCAAAGAGGAGCACGACCGAAACCTCCGCGCGATGCTGCAAAGTCCCGCGAGAGAGGAGTCCGGCTCAACCCCGAGAAGAGCACAGTCGGCGCTACAGAGGTCAGCTACTTTGGACATCTTCTCACAGCGAATGGAGTCAAGCCAGACCCACAGAAGATCTCAGCCATAAAAGAAATGGATCCACCAAAGAACCGTGCAGAGCTGGAAACAGTGCTTGGCATGGTCAACTACTTAGCCAAGTTCACACCCAGCCTCTCCAATGCTAATGCACCCTTGCGTCAACTGCTAAAGCAGTCCAGTGAGTTCCTCTGGGACAAGCAACACGACATTGCTTTCCAGAGTGTGAAAGACTTGATCACGAGAGAACCAGGACCAATCCTTGCCTACTACGACCCCAACAAAGAGCTCAGACTCCAAGTGGATGCGTCGAAATATGGACTAGGTGCAGTGCTTCTGCAAGAAGGAAAGCCCATCGGCTACGCTTCCAAATCTCTCACAGACTGTGAGATCAACTACGCTCAAATTGAAAAGGAGCTCTACGCCATTCTGTTCGGATGTAAACGTTTCCATCAGTACGTAAATGGACGACAAGTCATTGTGGAATCCGACCACAAGCCCCTTGAGTCAATCATGAGGAAACCACTAGCCGCAGCCCCGCCAAGGCTACAGAGAATGATCCTTCAACTACAAAAATACAATCACTCACCGTCCAGGCAAAGACATCCCTGTCGCAGACACACTCTCCAGGAAGTTTCTTACCTACAAAGACAGCAGTCTCAGTGAAGGCATGGACATGCAAGTGCACACTGTGTACAGCAACTTACCAGTTAGTGACACAAAACTGAAGAAGATCCAAGCAGAAACAGAAAAGGACTCACAACTCACACAGCTGAGGAAAGTCATACAGGATGGATGGCCTGAGGAGAGGAGAAAATGCCCTCAGAGCGTCTCAGAATTCTGGAACAACAAGGACTTCATTGTAACAGTGGACTACTACAGCAGATACTTCGAACTCGACAAGCTTCACAGCACCACATCTGCAGCTGTGATACACAAGCTGAAAGCAGCCTTTGCCAGGCATGGCATTGTAGAGACTTTAATATCTGACAATGGGCCCTGTTACAAATCAAATGAGTTTGAATCCTTCACAAAAGCATGGGAGTTCACACATGTCACCACAAGCCCACATTACCCTCAAAGTAATGGCCTTGCTGAAAAATCTGTGCAGATTGCTAAATCACTCATGGACAAAGCAAAAGCCGACAAGAGAGACCCCTACCTCAGTCTCCTTGAATACCGCAACACTCCAGTTGACAACTTCAAATCACCAGCCCAGCTGTTGATGAGCCGCAGACTATGCTCCATCCTTCCCAGCACCAACCAGCAGCTGCAACCTGAGGTCGTCAGCTACAAGGAAATGCATGAAAAACGTGCACAGAGACAACAACAACAACAAAAGCGATACTATGACAGGTCAGCTAGACCACTGCCACCACTGATCGACGGAGAGTCAGTTAGAATCCAAGAGCATGGCCTCTGGAAGCCAGCAGTCGTCATCCAGCCAGCTGACACTGAACGTTCATATCACGTCCGCACCGCAGAAGGAGCGATGTACCGCCGCAATCGTCGTCAACTTCTGAACACAAAAGAACAACACACTGATGAAATGAACTGTTCCCCTGAAAGAGAACTAGATGGACTAAACACACACACAGAACAACATACACCATACTTACCTGCAACACCACAAGAACTGTTGACTGACACAGAAGCATGCTCAGCATCATATCGCACAAGGTCAGGAAGAGAGGTCAAGCCCAGAGCTGTCCTAGACCTGTGAAATGTCAAAGGGTGTAGGCGGATCGCTGCCCTAAAAGAGTTCCAGACTGTAAACATGTTATTGAAAGTTCACTTGAAATGCTTTGGTATTGTATTTGTTTGAAATGTTACAATGTCATTTCTACAGTAAAAGCTGAGTTACTGAGAATCACTTGTTCGAAAAGTAACAGTATGTTGGATCATTGTTTCAGAGTCTATGTTGACTGAGTTGGTGTAGTATGCAATATAAATGGTTACTTACCTGAAGTTCAAACTGCAGAGCATGTATTCAAAGGAAACGCTTAGAATATGTAAAACATTTTTCTTTTGTTTTAAAAGAAGGGGGATGTAATATTCATATGTGTAAACATACTGAATTGTAATTGGATGCATCTTACCGCTGTATCATACTGTGCTATGATTGGTTAAGAAATCCCGGGAAGTTTAAAAATGTTCGGTTGATCATGGTGGGAGATACGTGAACATGCCTGTAGTAACTAGCTAATAAAGAGCTACGTTTAGAAATATCCTTTAGTACTGCATTTTATTATTTTGTACAAAGCGTGCAAAACAAGACACCGACCTCAACCCAATTGAGATGGTTTGGGATGAGTTGGACCGGAGAGTGAAGGAAAAGCAGCCAACAAGTGCTCAGCATATTTGGGAACTCCTTCAAGACTGTTGGAAAAGCATTCCAGATGAAGCTGGCTGAGAATGCCAAGAGTGTGCAAAGCTGTCCATCAAGGCAAAGGGTGGCTACTTTGAAGAATCTCAAATATAAAATATATTTAGACTTTTTTGGTTACTACATGATTCCATATGTGTTATTTAATAGTTCTGATGTCTTCACAATTATTCTACAATGTATAAAATAGTAAAAAATAAAGAAAAACCCTTGAAAGAGTAGGTGTGTCCAAAATATTTGACTGGTACTGTATATGTAGCAGAAAAGCTGTAAAAAAAAAAAAAAACAAGATATGTGTCCTCCGAAGAGTGGGGGTGGTGGATGGGTTAATAAAAAAACTCTATAACTCTAAGGACTACTTTTAACAATTTCCACTGAACATTTTACAAAAACACATTTACAGGAAAAACTGTTTGGTAACAGAATAAAACGAATTATGTTACCAAACTTTGCATCTGGACAGTTTTTCCTGTAAATGTTTCTTGTTTGTTGGTTTTACTTAGTAACTTGTTCAAAGTAGTCATTGTGCATAGAGTTGTATGGTTTGTTAACATTTTAAATAAATGGTTTTTGTTTGGCATACAATTTTAAGTGACAAAATGGAGTCTCAGCGTAATTCTGTTACCATGGAATATATATATATATATTTTTTCTTTTCTTTTCCCCCCCACCTTTATTTAACCAGGTAGGCCAACTGCGACCTGGCCAAGATAAAGCAAAACAGTGCGACAAAAACAACAACACAGAGTTACACATGGGATAAACAAACGTACAGTCATTAACACAATAGACAAATCTATGTACAGTGTGTGCAAATGTAGTAAGATTAGGGTGGTAAGTCAATAAATAGGCCATAGAGGCGAAATAATTACAATTTAGCATTAACACTGGAGTGATAGATGTGCAGATGATGATGTGCAAGTAGAGATACTGGGGTGCAAAAAAAAATGGGTAGTTGGGTGTGCTATTTACAGTAAGCTGCTCTGACAACTGATTCTTAAAGTTAGAGAGGGAGATATACATAAGTCTCCAGCTTCAGTGATTTTTGCAATTCATTCCAGTCATTGGCAGCAGAGAACTGGAAGGAAAGGTGGCCAAAGGAGGTTTTGGCTTTGGGGATGACCAGTGAAATATACCTGCTGGAGCGCGTGCTATGGGTGGGTGTTACTATGGTGACCAGTGAGCTGAGATAAGGCTGGGCTTTACCTAGCAAAGACTTATAGATGACCTGGAGCCAGTGGGTTTGGCGACGAATATGTAGCGAGGGCCAGCCAACAAGAGCATACAGGTCGCAGTGGTGGGTAGTAATTGGGGCTTTGGTGACAAAATGGATGGCACTGTGATAGACTACATCCAATTTGCTGAGTAGAGTGTGGGAGGCTATTTTGTAAATGACATCCCCAACATTGCAAGTTGCAGCGGGGGGTGCAGAGCTGTTGGCCGGGGTAGGGGTAGCCAGGTGTAAAGCATGGCCAGGAATGAGGTTAACACAAGCTTAGGAGATCATATACATTTTGTTCTACGAGATAATATAAATAGGTTAACATGACCTTTATGAATTATGAAGCCTTTATGTGCTTTCGAAATCACAAATGCTACAAAATTCACAAAATGTGACTAGCTGATGAAGATACTCATAGAACAAAACGTATGAGATCTCCTAAACTTGTTGACCTCATACCTTATTTTCGGCATTTATCACAAAATCCCACAAAAACATCATTCATTTCCACATAGGCTTTGTCCAACGAACCATGGCGGAGTTATTGCCTACAAAAGGACGCCATTGCTATTTCTCTCTGGATTCACTCATTCTCAAACCCGCGCTCCTTACAACGCGTGTACACTAGCACACTGTAAATTGCTGCGTGCCACTTAGGCCGCCCAGAGTGGCTCGCTTGTGGGCGTGCTGGCAGCTTATGGCAGCACGTTCGATTGTGCATCAAGAATTCAGCATAGCAACTGGCTATGATAGCTGAGGTTCATAGCTAGGTTCTGAACTAATATCTAAACCAAACATTTTAGGGTCCATACACAGATCGGCTACATAGCTAGCTACACATCCATAGGCATACAGGTATTTTTTATCCTCCACTGCACAATAAGCAAGAAAATAGTTAGCTCGCTACGTTACTTCAGCTGCATTGCATGGCAAATATCAGCAAGGCAAGGTTACAAAATTGTACATTACATTTGCAGTAAATGGTTTAGCTAGCTAGATTTTTTACATCCACTGTTTCACTAGACGGCAGCCTGGTTAGCTGGTTGTTTCAGGAGTCCCTAAAACATTAAACAACCAGAATTACAATTTCATAATCATGTCACAACACCCATAAAGATTTGTCATCCTGAGTGTCCCAGAGATAAAATGTAGCATAGTTTTGTTTGATAAAATAATTTTTTATGTTCAAATGTAGGACCTGGTGTCTACAGTTTGACCCCACTGGTGTCTCTGGCTCCACAGCCACCCCGTCCCCGGCCATCTAGATGTGTGAAAGTTAGTGTATAAGCGAATGATTCATGTGTGTAAACTACATGTAGACTACAAAACTATGCTACATTTTATCTCTTTCAGAGGGGTCAAATACTTATTTTCCTCATTAAAATGCAAATCAATTTATAACATTTTTCACGTGTTTTTCTGGATATTTTTGTTGTTATTCTGTCTCTCACTGTTCAAATAAACCTATCATTAAAATTATAGACTGATCATTTCTTTGTCAGTGGGAAAACGTACACAATCAGCAGGGGATCAAGTACTTTTTTCCCTCACTGTATATGTTCTCTATAGTTATGTACTTGAAAATGTATCAATTGACCAATTCGGCACATTTGGGCAAACTCCTGGAAGACTTGATACGAAATATTGTGCAGTAATGTAATTCTTCACTGGATTAGTCTGAGACTTTGCACACACACTGCTGTCATTTTTTTAATGATCCTTTTAGTATGTAGTATACAATATGTTAGTATAGGTATTCGAACACAGCTCTGGTCTGGAGAACAGGGAATTGGTACAGCCTTAATAACTAAAATACTCAAAGGCAGATAAAATACCGACATTACTGTAATGAGCTACCTGGGAGTGGATATGTGTAGACATTCACTTCTCCAATGTTTTATAAGTCAGTGTCCGACTGTCTTTAGCAAGGCGAGAGAGTTTGGGAAATGGCGTGCTATAGTCACAATGCGCATGGACGTGGTCATCTCTGGGCACATAATACACATCAGTGATTTGAATCTATCTGACTTGGATCATCATTTTGTCCATATGATGAGTTTATGACTGGCCTTGATGACTCAGACACAGAGGAAGAGATACAGTTGAAGTCGGAAGTTTACATAAACTTAGGTTGGAGTCATTAAAACTCATTTTTCAACCACTCCACAAATTTCTTGTTAACAAACTGTAGTTTTGGCAAGTCGGTTAGGACGTCTACTTTGTGCATGACACAAGTAATGTTTCCGACAATTGTTTACAGACAGATTATTTCACTTATAATTCACTGTATCACAATTCCAGTGGGTCAGAAGTTTACATACACTAAGTTGACTGTGCCTTTAAACATCGTGGAAAATTCCAGAAAATGATGTCATGGCTTTAGAAGCTTCTGATAGGCTAATTGACATAATTGGAGTCAATTGGAGGTTTACCTGTGGATGTATTTCAAGGCCTACCTTCAAACTCTTTTCCTCTTTGCTTGACATCATGGGAAAATCAAAAGAAATCAGCCAAATCTTCAGAAAAACAATTGTAGACCTCCACAAGTCTGGTTCATCCTTGGGAGCAATTTCCAAACACCTGAAGATACCACATTCATCCGTACAAACAATAATACGCAAGTATAAACACCATGGGACCACGCAGCCATCATACTGCTCAGGAAGGAGACGCGTTCTGTCTCCTAGAGATGAATGTACTTTGGTGCTAAAAGTGCAAATCAATCCCAGAACAACAGCAAAGGACCTTGTGAAGATGCTGGAGGAAACAGATACAAAAGTATCTATAGCCTCAGTAAAACAAGTCCTATATCGACATAACCTGAAAGGCCGCTCAGCAAGGAAGAAGCCACTGCTCCAAAACTGACATAAAAAAGCCAGACTACAGTTTGCAACTGCACACGGGGACAAAGATTGTGCTTTTTTGGAGAAATGTCTTCTGGTCTGATGAAACAAAAATATAACTGTTTGGCCATAATGACCATCGTTATGTTAGGATGAAAATGGGGGAGGCTTGCAAGCCGAAGTACACCATCCCAACCGTGAAGCACGGGGGTGGCAGCATCATGTTGTGGGGGTGCTTTTCTGCAAGAGGGAACTGGTGCAAAATAGATGGCATCATGAGGACGGAAAATGATGTGGATATATTGAAGCAACATCAGTCAGGATGTTAAAGCTTGGTCGCAAATGGGTCTTCCAAATGGACAATGACCCCAAGCATACTTCCAAAGTTGTGACAAAATGGCTTAAGGACAACAAAGTCAATGTATTGGAGTGGCCATCACATTGACCTCAATCCCATAGAAAATGTGTGGGCAGAACTGAAAAAGCGTGTGCGAGCAAGGAGGCCTACAAACCTGACTCCGTTACACCAGCTCTGTCAGGAGGAATGGGCCAACATTCACCCAACTGATTGTGGGAAGCTTGTGGAAGGCTACCTGAAATATTTGACCCAAGTTAAACAATTTAAAGGCAATGCTACCAAATACTAATTGAGTGTAAGTCAACTTCTGACCCACTGGGAATGTGATGAAAGAAATAAAAGCTGAAATAAATAATTCTGACATTTCACATTCTTAAAATAAAGTGGTGATCATATCTGACCTAAGACAGGGAATTTTTACTATGATTCAATCTCAGGATTTGTGAAAAACTGAGTATAAATGTATTTGGCTAAGGTCTATGTAAACTTCCGACTTCAACTGTATGTGTCTCTTTATTCTTGTTTCTATTTACTTTAAGATGTGGTTAGGGTGTTACGCTATTTACAATTGGTACATTTAAATGTTTGTGGGTATGAAAAGAGGGTTGCGTCTTATTAAACACTATGTTTTACTCACACCTGCCTTTGTGCATTAAAAGCACATGGATATAGTGTGGACACAATCGGTTTGCTGTATCTAAGTCTGGTAACAGTAAATTCTAATGTAGGCTAAATATAGTCAATCCTCTACTTAAGAATGGACATGTCATTGACAGCCTAAAAGAGACATAAGTATCAGTTTGATGGCTTACTTCCTCATTCTCCCTCACCCTGCTCCCTGTCACTCTGAAGTAACCCAGTGTGTGGCCACATAAAAACCCTGTTGTGGGAGTTTCCACACTGTCACTGTAATCATCCTGCAACTAAGCAATCATGATACACTCAGTGTTTTCCCTTGGAACCTCTGCAATTTATTGTAAACCAGAGCTACAGCATCAACATACACTGAGTGTACAAATATTAGGAACACCTTCCTAATATTGAGTTGCGCCCTCTTTTGCCCTCAGAACAGCCTCAATTTGTCGGACATGCACTACAAGGCGTCAAAGGTTTTCCAGAAGAATCCTGGCCCATGTTGACTCCAATGCTTCGCTTCCCACAGTTGTGTCAAGTTGGCTGGATGTTTTTTGGGTGGTGGATCATCATTGATACACACAGGAAACTGTTGGGCGTGAAAAACCCAGCAGCGTAGCATTACTTGACACACTCAAACCGGTGCGCCTGGCACCTACTACCATACTCCGTTCAAAGGCACTTAAATCTTTTGTCTTGCCCGTTTACAATCCATGTCTCAAGGCTTAACAATTCTTCTTTACCTGTCTCCCCTGCTACATTTGCACTGATTAAAGCTGATGCTACAAAATTCACAAAATGTGACTAGCTGATGAAGATACTCATAGAACAAAACGTATAAGATCTCCTAAACTTGTTGACCTCATACCTTATTTTCGGCATTTATCACAAAATCCTACAAAAACATCATTCATTTCCACATAGGCTTTGTCCAACGAACCATGGCGGAGTTATTGCCTACAAAAGGACGCCATTGCTATTTCTCTCTGGATTCACTCATTCTCAAACCATCAATAAGGGATCATAGCTTTTACCTGGATTCAACTGGTCAGTCTATGTCATGGAAAAAGCAGGTGTTCCTAATGTTTTGTATACTCATTGAAGTTGTATACAGTGCAGATATTTTGCTTATGAATTGTATATATATCAATTATTACATATTTTTGTAGTTATACATTCAAACTAAGGTCCTGGTGTTCTTTTCTTATACAGTAAACTTTTATTGAAGCAATACACATTTACATTCATACTAATATACAAATACAATACTACAATACGTTTTCAAAAGTTGCAGAATATATACACACAATAATGTCAGTGACACAACCAGTCATGTTTTCTAAAAAATAAATCTCTGTACAAGTGAAAAATAAAGTGCAAAACATAGTCCAGTAACTATGATCTGAATATACAGTGGGTCTGTCACAGAATAGAGCAAGTTGCCAACTTCAACCAAATGTCATAGGCCATCATCTGAAAGAAACTCAGCAGACATTCTACAGAGTGACACTTCTATAAGTAAAGTAGATGGAAAACTCACTGAAACAGTCAGTCATACATAGTTTTAGAGACACTGTAAATTACAAATTACCTACCGATTATCCACAAACTTAATTGAAATGTTTCCCATACAGCACATTTCAGTGTCTTCTACCTTCTTCTAACATTCATATGACTGATGTATAGGCTGCCATTCTCTGGAAAAGTATGTATGAACGTTTCTTACATATGGGATTTTACAACATGATGAATGGGTAAACGACGAGGCTCAAAAGTTTGAAATGACTGATATGTATGAAATAATAAGCTTACACGGACTAAAACAACCTTTTTTAAGGGTCGCCATGGGGCTTAAAGCTGGAATCCATAGCGGTGAAACTGCCACGTCCGTTTGCAATATTACAACAACAAAGACGTTACTTCAAACAACGAACACCAGTTTTATTTTGCCTCTGACATCATCGTACATGCGATAGATCAACAGAGTACTAAAATATTTTTGACCTCGATGCAGGATGCATCTCTTCCCCGTAAATAAAAAAGATTAACAAATGCGCCTGGGGCGACCAGTGGCGCTGTTTCACCTTATGCAGATTTTAGCTTTAAGCTTTCATTTTGACAGTAGTTTTTTACAGTCACTCAGATATGTGTATGGAAATGGCTTGTGCAGTGCAATATTCTGAATCTCAACCCCAGAGTTGGAATGTTCTGAGTGACAGAGTTTGGTACATTGCCCCTCCTTTACCTTACAAAAAGATGGTATCCCATGTACCCAAGCTCAGCTCTACTCCTGCAGCATGTGTTTCCTGGTGGAAGATGCTGTGCTACTGCTAACATCCAAACTAGACCCCTTTTGTTTCCGCATCCGATCAAGAATGTAGAATCGGAGCATCAGGAAGAAACCTATGGGACAGACCACACAATGTTTCAGATTAGTTCTGTGATGGACCAATAACACCTTACAGAAGCTAGAATCTATGCTCCAGAATTAGATTCCGAATTCAAAACAGCCTATAATCAACATCATTCTAAGCAATCTGTAACAGCTAAACCCATATTGAATGTCACTTATTTCAACAGTAGTGAAATAAGTGAAATGGAAACAAATCCATATAGGTATCTTAAAATGGTCACACCAGCAATAAAGTGCAGCTTTTTTACGAACTTCTAGCAGACTGGTTGCAGGGAGGTTTTCTCCTGATACGCTGCTGAAACAGAATACTTTTACAGGGCATTGTTTCAAAGCAACACAATGGACTGTTGGCTCTGACAGCCTCCTCTGGTAATGTGACCATATTAACCTTTTGATAGACTCAACAGTGGTGGACCTACCCTGTAGGGAGTTGAGGATGCAGAAGAGGAAGAGGATGAACTCAGAGAGCTGTCCAAAGTCCAGGAATTCCAGGCCCCACGAGGTCCCGAATAGGCAGCTGAGACCCCAGATACTGATGAACGCCACCTTGTTCCTCCTCCACTCGCCTCGGTTCTGGATCTTTCTCTGGACCAGGAAGAGCATGATCAGACCAGAGAGGACCACTACAGCCAGGAAGGTCAGATTGATGAAGTAATGGGCTAGTAGGCCTACAGAGCCTGGAGAGACATCCATCCAGCACCTAGAAGACCATGGTGAAAAAGCATGAATCACTGGGCCAACTTACCACCTCAGTCACATGTCAACACTTTAACTACTGTTCATCTTACAGGTGCAGATCCAAAGTGCACTCACATCAAGTAGGAGCTGTCGACATCATCACTGGACACAACCTCTTTCACACCATAGACTTTTCCAATGGCAAGTAGTACAATGACCGGAACAGCTGGGAGACCTGGACAGAGGATGAAAATGATGGCACAGTAACAGTCAATGGCTTAAAGTTGTACTCAAGTCAATTTTATTCATCTACCAACAATAAGCAATGGAATATAAACCAATTATTTGTGTATGTTTCCACTCACCAAAGCCAACCAGGTGCCAGACGTAAGGACTGGGGGAGGGGCTGAACACCACGCAGACCAACCAAAAGGTGTGTAACCCTTCAATAGACATCCAGGAGAATGAACTGAGCAGAGCATAGTGGAGAGCCGCCCCAAAAACACAGCATGCCTTGTTCCCTCCCACGTTGGCCACAATTCCTGTCAGGAAGAAGAGGAAGCTAAGAAGGAACAGTGCCACGGCCAGACCCCGATGGACCGCAGTGGACGGGTTCATCGCTCTCCTGCCACAGTGCAAGAAGAGGAGAGAAAGTTAGTGAGAGGGCGAGAGAGAGGGAGGGTTTGAGGGACGGAGGGAGGAAGGAGAGGGGGGATGGAGGGAGAGAAATAGACAGACAAAGAGAGAGTGGGTAACTGTTATGAAACGATTATCACTCATATATCTTATTTTTTAAAGACATTTAGGAATTTCCCATAATCTCTAAGATATTTGCACAACATGATTAGGAAGTATTGTCACATGTTGAGGCCTGGTAGTAGATATTATGGGTAGGACAGGCTGCAGGGAGATATATCATTGCATGTGAGGAGAAGTACCTCTGTTTGTTAAGGAAGATCATGATGACAACACAGCTCAACATAGAAGTGGCACAGCCAATTGATGTAATGACAGTTAGAGCCTCCAGATGGCGCACTGGTCGTGGTACCAATTGCTGAGGTGAATAGAAGACAAAACCAATTTTAGGCCTACTATTACCAATCTACTTGAGATATGTTGTTATTGATTTATTCAAATGATTGCCCATGGAACTATTCTAGATAGAGGTTATAGCTCACCACAAGGATGGCGAAGTATGTGAGATGATTACAGCGGCATTCTGTGTCCTCTGCACCTTTCTGTATGGTCTCACAACCTTCCGTTTTCCATGTGACCTCGGCTGGATCTGCAACAATTAAACCAATACCAATGGCCTTAGCAAGACCTGGAAATGCTAACACTGCATAATTAAGAATTAAGGCCCGAGGTGGTGTGGTATATGGCCAATATACACAGCTTAGGGCTGTTCTTATGCACGATGCAACGAGAAGTGCCTGCATACAGTCCTTAGCCATGCTATATTGATCATATACCACAAACCCCAGAGGTACCTTATTGCTATTATAAACTGGTTACCAACATAATAAGAACAGTAAACAAGTAATTTTCCATCATACCTGGGGTATATTGTCTGATATACCACGGCTTTCAGCCAATCAGCATCCAGGGCTCGAAAGACCCGAGATTAAACATGTTTCTTTACAAACCTTTCTTTGTGTCCCAAGACACACATTTTCTTGAATGACTTTTCTGAAAAAGAAAAGTTAAAAAAGGGAGGTGAGAGGCAAGTATAGGGACTAACATATTTAATTCACCACTAGATGGTGACCTGGATACTGAACAACAGCACATACCAAATACTGTATATCTGTCTGGCATGCAAGATTAGCTTCAATCATATTTTACAAGTGTTACTGTTGACCGACTCACACACTGAGTCAGAACAGAAAGGATCACGTGTACAATGACCTGAATACAACATTTTCAATGTAACTGATACACCAGTGTCATTCAAAATATCTAAAATGATAACACTAAGACCATGCTGAGATAAAGTCCAGAAACACTAAACACTACAACCATACAACAGAAAGTTAACTTTACTCTTTACGAGTTAACTTTAACTGTACAAGTGTTTAATAATACAAATCTACTGTACTCAGTGGCAACACCCTTGTGATGTACAGTATTGAATAAAAAGCTACTTGCTCCAGTTAAATTGCTAGAGTGACTCATTCTGAGATGAAGCAGACCTCCTTTTCTACAAATCTTTCACTTTTGTTTCCTTTTGCTTCTGAAAGGGGTTTGCGCTCGGAGAGTTTGAGACGGTGAAATACATCAAGGGAAGAAAAAGTCGCGCTTCAAGTCTAACTAAGACACACACATGCATCCCGGCACACACGCACACACTTACTGGTAGGACAGAATGATGAAAACCAATCCTGATCGGCTCTGCAAGGTTGGTGATGATCTCATTCTCCACAGTGATTCCCACCACATCTTCTAGAATCCCGATGACATTATCGTCTGCCTTGGAATTCCACTGTGAACACACAACCACCAGAATCACAACTACACCTCATACTCTATGGACAACGATTAAACCCAGTCTCGGACTACGAACGTTTTGGTGCTTTAGTGTAAACTGTAATGTACAGTTTACATAGACTGGGGTAGCAGCCAAGTGGAAAACCCCATTGGTTCTTACCTGGAATAAGGTACTGTTTTTGAAGAAGGTGCAGACAACCTTGACCTTTTTCTTTTCTAGGGGTTTCAGACAAGAAGGCAGGTGAACTGATGGAATCATTTGAGGAGGAACTCCTTGAGGCGCCTGCATAACACCAACACACAAGTTAGTTATGAAAATCATATCATGTTGTGTGCGTGTGCGTGTGTGTGTGTGCGTGTGTGTGTGTGCGTGAGCGTGTGTGGTCTTACAGGCAGAGTGATGTTGTAGCCCTGAAAGCCTTCCTCCATCTCCACCACAGTGCTCAGGGCACAAGGCAGCACCACGTTCCCCAGCACCTTGGACCTCATCACGGTCTCCTCTATCCTACAGACCAATACAGACACAGCATTTATAACCCAATCTATCTCATACAGGTTGTTTCTATGAATTACGTATGGGCATTACTTTTGGGCATGTGATAGTGATATAGAAACTGCTGTACAGTGCATGGGAGTTTTGAGTACAAACCAGACCCCACCCATTATTCACACTGAGCTCAATCTTTTTGTTTGTGGCCTAAGCTCTGCGGCTCACTCATAATAGATGACATCATACTTCACTACTGCCCGAAAATGTTCACAAGAACATCTTGTCATGCTGGTTAGTCAACTCAAGAGGATATGCATAGCCATAGAGGATAAAGGAATTTGAGAGATGACATGGAGGGGTGTAATTCAAAACAAAGAGGTACAACTTACATGTTCACTTTATCACCAGATCCCTTACTCGCCTCATCGCAAAACTTGCTTTCTGAAAGGCAAAGAATCCATTCAGAAGCAGTGTGGGTGTGTTATACAGTCTTGAAAATATAAATATTTACATTTTCAAGACTGTATAACACACCCAAAATGTACTTAGATGAACAATGACTTATTAAAGTTGATGTCCTCATCAGACAATATAACAAGATAACTCAAAGGCTTGCTTACTGCAGTTGATCATTTCGCCAAAAAACTCATAGGCTGGGCGTGTTTGGGGACTTATGATATCACCATGTTGTGTCGCGTTGAGTATCCCGTACTCCGCAGTCCCTTTGTTGCTGCCTTGGGACAGGTCAGTGCAGCAGTTCCCCTGTAGACCAGACGGCCAGCACAGAGTGTGGATCTTTCCATTCACCTCTACCCAGAGGTGGTCCAGAAGGGGCTCCCAGTACATACAGAAGGGTCTCTCTCTTACCTCTGGGCTCGGGCCCAGCTCGATGACAGAATAGTTCTGACATTGGGCCGTTATCTGTCCATGGATGGACAGGGAGCTCTCATTGGCTGAGATGGTGATGTTGCCACAGCCCCTTTTCAAACCGTGATCCAGAGTTAAGGGCCCGTTGCCATGGTGCCAGGTTCCACACATTTTGAAGTTCCTGTCATTTTCCCCTGATCCTGTTTGGACAGTTTTTGAGAATTATTTATGTTTTACTTTTGGAATTTTAAAGAAACAGAATCCCTCTCAATTTATACAGTATTTTTCTTTATTTGTAGACCATTGCAAATAAAATGTTCACTTACCTGATGCAAAAAGAGCAAAGTGAAAGATCATCCACAGGGTCCCTCCAAACCCCTGGTTGGGCCCCATTGTTACTGTATGGTTTCACCTTTGACCTCTATAAAATGGCAAGAAGAACAACACAGTTGTAAAACATGAGTACTGCTCATCTTTAATTAGTGTTCCAGACACTTCTCTCCGTGACAATTATACTTTTTTTTTGTATTAACTATATCCTTATCAATAAAAACATTTGTTCAGTCCTAAAAATATATTCGGTGTCCTTTCTTGAGTTCTTATCAATGAGAACACACTTTTCCTTCCATCGGTCACACAGACACCATTCAGTGTGTCTTGTATTCACTGTCTTCAATGACAAGTCTGTGTTCTGAGGGCTCACAGATGCAGACTTATCAACGAATGCAATGCTTATCAATGAATGCAATCACTGTATTCACACTAATTCCCTTTTTGAGAACTAAAATATATCACATTAGCTATTCTGCAGAAGACGTGTAAAACCCATGTGGCTGCTGCCATGGTGATCAAAGTATCTTCCCATCGACACACACCAGTCTTTTATTTCAATTCCAACTGAGCTGTAGTAGCAGACAAGTGACCTACGTGTACAATTTAAAGTGTTAGGGAAGCTACACTCTTAAAAAAAGGGTTCTTCAGCTGTCCCTATAGGATAACTATTTTTGGTTCCAGGTAGAACCCTCTGTATAAAAGGTTCTACATGGAATCCAGAAGGGTTCTACCTGCAACCAAAAAGGGTTATTCAAAGGGTTCTCCTATGGGGACAGCTGAAGAACCCTTTAAGGTTCTAGATAAAAAAAAAAGGTGCTAAGAGTGTATAGAAATGTCACACTGGAAGAAATTAAGCTACACTAAAGCTACACTGAAGAAATTTATAGTTTGCTTATTTAAAGTTACTTGGGAAAAGTAGTGAAGTAGTACTTTGTGAAAAATGATCATCTGAAATGTCATAGACTGCAAATTGCAAGAACAGATCACTTGGGTAAAATGTAACAGAATGTTTAATTTAGTCTATTAAACACAACTATGTTTCATGTAAGA
This sequence comes from Brachymystax lenok tsinlingensis, assembly GCA_030435695.1. NCBI lineage: Eukaryota > Metazoa > Chordata > Actinopteri > Salmoniformes > Salmonidae > Brachymystax > Brachymystax lenok. The sequence continues at coordinate 36,259,939 of CM059819.1, read as the reverse complement.
ATTATGCAGGTCTGATGTCGAAAAATAAAGGACATTCTTGCCTACTTCACCCATATTTTATTTTCTGCTAAAAAAGTAGTGTGTATTTCCAGTCGTTAACTACATGACTACATGGAAGCTAGCTAAGGGTGAATTTCTCTACATTAGTAGATCTAGCTTTTTTCAACATCAGATTACAACTTTTCTGTTCACACCAGTAGCCTCAGATGTGGTTACTGCTTCATGTGTGAGTGCAGCTATTAGCCTACCGTAAATAACAAAGTATATAGACAAACATAATAAGGATACTAATTCAAACTATACCGGAACTTCTCATCTTAACCATATTGTGCATAGTGTTGCACACTTGATTCATGCAATGATATTATTCACAAATATTTTTGTGGATATTTTTTAAGCTAACAGAGAAAAAATGCTGTCTACTGGTATTAAGTTAATTAAGGTAATTCTTGCAGGGACATTATCTTTACGCTGTACGACTCAGAGGGGGCTTTGTGATGTTGATGTCTCTCACACTACCTCAGGAGGAAGTGTGGAAGACAACTCTTGAAGAAAGATTTTTATTTATTTATTTATTTTACCTTTATTTAACCAGGTAGGCTAGTTGAGAACAAGTTCTCATTTACAACTGCGACCTGGCCAAGATACAGCACAGCCGTTTGATACATACAACAACAAAGAGTTACACATGGAATACACAGATATACAGCCAGTAATACAGTAGAAAAACGAAAAAATAAAATAAATAATAAGTCTATATACAGTGAGTGCAAATGAGGTAAGATAAGGTAGGTAGGTCAACAAATAGGCCATGTTTGCGAGGTAATTACAATATAGCAATTAAACACTGGGATGGTAGATGTGCAGAAGATAAATGTGCAAGTTACTGGGGTGCAAAGGAGAAAGATAAATAAATACAGTATGGGGATGAGGTAGTAGGATGGGCTGTTTACAGATAGGCTATGTGTAGGTGCAGAGATCTGTGAGCTGCACTGACAGCTGGTGCTTAAAGCAAGTGAGGGAGATATGAGTCTCCAGCTTCAGTGATTTGTGTAGTTTGTTCCAGTCATTGGCAGCAGAGAACTGGAAGGAAAGGCGGCCAAAGGAGGAATTGGCTTTTGGGGTGACCAGTGAGATATACCGGCTGGAGCGCGTGCTGGTGAGTAGTATATGGGGATTTGGTGACAAAATGGATGGCACTGTGATAGACTGCATCCAATTTGCTGAGTAGAGTGTTGGAGGCTATTTTGTAAATGACATCGTCGAGGATTGGTAGGATAGTCCGTTTTATGAGGGTATGTTTGGCGGCGTGAGTGAAGGAGGCTTTGTTGCGAAATAGGAAGCCGATTCTTCTAGATTTAATTTGGGATTGGAGATGTTTAATATGAGTCTGGAAGGAGAGTTTACAGTCTAGCCAGACACCTAGGTATTTGTAGTTGTCCACATATTCTAAGTCAGCTCCGTCCAGAGTAGTGATGCTGGACGGGCGGGCAGGTGCGGGCAGCGATCGGTTGAAAAGCATGCATTTAGTTTTACTTGCATTTAAGAGCAGTTGGAGGCCACGGAAGGAGAATTGTATGGCATTGAAGCTCGTTTGGAGGTTAGTTAACACAGTGTCCAAAGAAGGGCCAGAAGTATACAGAATTTTAGCTAGCTAAAGTTAACAATGCTAGCTATTTTTGACAAACTTTGCTAGCTAATGGCAACATTGTCGTCTCTCTAAAGTAAATTTGCCGACATGATAATGATGGCAAAGATGTTTCCTACTAAATATTTGCCTACTTTAGCAATGCCATTGTAATTTAGACTGAACAGTCATTAGTCCCTTTCAGAATGACTGGACATCAGTCAACTTCTGGGCACCAATATGGTGGACAGCAGCTTTAGAACGTTAATAACAATGGCATTACACAACCGAATGATGGCAGTGATGATGAAGCTATTGGCTACATGCTTTGGTTTCTGTGGGAAAACTGCACTCCTCCATAAGAGAAATCAGACAAAAACTGCACTCAGCCGTTGAACCACAGTCTAGTGGGGTTTGTGGAGGAGACAGATTATGTACAACATACATCAGAAACCTGTCACCTGCAAATGCTACACACAAACAAGCACTGAGCTAAATGTTGGCACAGAAAGGTTGCCTACGGATGAAGGCCTATTCTCATCTACGCAAAAATGTATTTCTTATGTCATGAGCGTGAGCACCAATATGAGTGAGACATCAATCGATCCCACAATAGGCCTACTGTAAAAACAGCATCATATGATGATATCATATGAGAGATGTCACAAACAGAACAGTGAATTACATTTTCTATATGTCTTGATTGTGGTCTCTGTAACTTCCCTGTGGTATAAGGCGTAACTTCCCCGACTTCCCCGTTTCAGGTGTTGGGGAACTTCTCCATTTCCACACACTTTTCTCCTCTGAGTGGAGTTTATAACAAAGTTTTTATCTATCCTGCCTCCCTACACAATATTTGTCCTATGCTCAGAATATATCTCACACATAATCTAACATATTGGGGCCAGGTCACACACGTCTGCAATACTACTCTTCTCCATTTCCGACCACCCATTCTTCCTCTCTGAGCGTGGCACCCTTGGCAAACAGATCATACAACTGATAAGCTATACTACAGTTGGAATTCGTTGGACTATACTTTAGCCATACTTATAAGAAATGCACAGTCTCCCCCACCACATAATCAGACTTCACATAATCAACAAGCGCACACAAGGTGCTCAGTTCTCTTCTGTTTGAGAAGGGCGAGCCCGACCTCCACCCAGTCTCTGCTCCCACCCCCTCTCCATTGTTCAAGCCGAGGGCTTCAACGCAGTGAAAGAATGTCCCTTTTCACTTCTCAACTTTGTGTGTGTGTGTGTGTGTTGACACGGTTCAGACAGTTATAAATGCTCAAGGCCAAAGCATGTTGTATAGTAGCTAGCCACATAATGCATGAGCTTGGTGACAAAAATGAGACGCACCATTGTGTAAGGAACTCAAGTTTCCATTTTGATGAGACGGGTAAATTCGACACACACACAATTTCTCACACTTCCCCCACTCCTTTCACCCTTTTGTTTCAAAGATGCTGCATTTGTGACATTGTGGCCTCAATTGAAACTTCCCCTGCCCAATGAACTCTTGCTCAAACTTTCTTTAAGCTGCAGTATTTTGATGTCTTCGACAACAGTGATTCACCCTGTCTGTCACTGACAGCATCTGTATATCACTTCAGAGTAGTATAGCTAGGAGTGTCAAAGCAGTTAGAGCAAATGAGAGTCAGACAGACAGGCAACAAGCTTTATTTCACCACCTTCTGTCTGAGAATAGAAAACAGAGAGCTCAGGACCTCAGACTGGGGCGAAGGTTCACCTTCCAACTGGACAACGACCCTATGCACACAGCCAAGACAACACAGGAGTGGCTTCGGGACAAGTCTCTGAATGTCCTTGAGTGGCCTAGCCAGAGCCCGGACTTGAACCCGATCTAACATCTATGAAGAGACCTGATAATAGCTGTGCAGCGACGCTCCCCATCCAACCTGGCAGAGCTTGAGAGAATCTGCAGAGAAGAATGGGAGAAACTCCACAGATACAGGTGTGCCGAGCTTGTAGCGTCATACCCAAGAAGACTCAAGGCTGTAATCGCTGCCAAAGGTGCGTCAACAAAGTACTGAGTAAAGGGTCTCAATACTTATGTAAATGTGATATTACCGGTTATATTTTTAATAAATTTGCTAAAATTTCAGTTTTTGCTTTATCATTATGGGGTATTATTTTTACTGTTTTCTATGTTGTTAAATTGTATAATAGTGAACACATCACAACTATGAAATAACATATGGAATAATTTAGTAACCAAAAAAGTGTTAAACAAATCAAAATATATTTTATATTTGAGATTCTTCAAAGTAGCCACCCTGTCACGTCCAGGCCTGAGTCTACAGGCTGGCGTGTTTAGTTTAGTTTTTGGTGTAGGGTTTTTCTGTTCTAGGTGAACTATTTCTATGTTGGGTAAATGGTTCCCAATTAGAGGCAGCTGAGTGTTGTTACCTCTAATTGGGAACCATATATATGTTTGTAGTTTTCACTAGGGTTTTGTGGGTTATTGTTTAGTTCATAGCGTAAGTGTTTCGTCTATGTTATGTTCAGATGTTACGATCTTCAGTTTGTTTTGTTGTTTTTCCCAGTTACGTTCGTTAAATAAATATGTATACTGGAAGCATCGCTGCGTCTTGGTCCGCTAATAAAGAAGATTGTGACAGAATAACCCACCAGAAAAGGACCAAGCAGCAAAAAGAGCCAGGATTTCTGGACATGGGAGGAAATCCTGGCTGGAGAGGGACTTTGGAAAAAGACTGCGGAGCATCGTCGCCCCAGGGAGGAGATGGAAGCAGCGAGGGCAGATCGGAGCATGGATAGGGAGAGATATGCTGGAACACGCCTGGCTAGAAAGCCCGAGAGGCAGCCCCCCAATTGTTTGGGGGGGGGGGGCACACGGGGAGGTTGGCCGGTTCAGGGTGGACTCCTGAGCCAACTCCTCGTGCTCTTTGGAGGGAGCGTTGGAGGGGAGCGTCGCACTGGAAAGACGCCGTGCTATGCAGTATTGCGCACGGTGTCTCCAGTGCGCATTCATAGGCCGGTGCGTGACATTCCAGCTCCACTCATCTGTCAGGCTAGGGTGAGTGTGCAGCCTGGAGGAGTGGTGCCGGCTCTGCGCGCTAAGTCTCCCGTGCACCTTCTTGGACCGAGATATCCTGCACCGGTTCTGCGTGCAGTGTCTCTGGTTCGTGCCCACAGCCCGGTGCGCGACATTCCAGCTCCCATCATCTGTGAGGCGAGGGTGAGTGAACAGCCGGGGAGTAGGGTGCCGGTTCCGCGCACCAGGCCCCCTGTACGCTTAGAGAGCCCAATACGTCCAGTCCCTGCTCCGCGCACCAGGTCCCCTGTGCGCATAGAGAGCACACCACATCCTGTCCCTGCTCCGCACATCAGGCCTCCTGTACGCATAGAGGACCCAGCAAGTCCTGTCCCTGTTCCACGCTCCAGGATCCCTGTGCGCGTCGTGGACCCAGCACGTCCTGTCCCTGTTCCACGCTCCAGGATCCCTGTGCACGTCGTGGACCAGCACATCCTGTCCCTGTTCCACGCTCCAGGATCCCAGTGCGCATCGTGAGTCCAATACGGCCCGTTCCTGCTCCCTGCACCAGAGTTCCAGTGCGCATCGTGAGTCGAACACGGCCCGTTCCTGCTCCCCGCACCAGAGTCCCAGTGCACATCGTGAGTCCTACACGGCCCGTTCCTGCTCCCCGCACCAGAGTTCCTGTGCGCATTGCGAGTCCAGCACAGCCTGTTCCTGCTCCCCGCACCAGGTCCCCTGTGCACATCGCGAGTCCAGCACAGCCTGTTCCTGCTCCCCGCACCAGGTTCCCAGCGCATCGCGAGTCCAGCACAGCCTGTTCCTGCTCCCGCACCAGGTCCTGCGCATCGCGAGTCCAGCATAGCCTACTCCTACTCCCCGCACCAGGTTCCCTGTGCGCATCGTGTGTCCAGCACAGCCTGCTCCTGCTTCCTGCACCAGGTCCCCTGTGCGCTTCGTGAATCCAGCACGAACTGTTCCGGCTGCTAGCCCAGGGCCTCCGGTGCGTGACCTCGGCCCAGCACGGCCGGCACCGGAGCCGCCACCTTGGACTAAAAGACCCACCGGAAGACCCCCCAATGGACTTTTGGCGCGGTCGGAGTCCGCGCTTTGGGGTACTGTCACGTCCAGGCCTGAGTCTACAGGCTGGCGTGTTTAGTTTCATTTTTGGTGTAGGGTTTTTCTGCTGGTTGAGAGAATGACAAGAGTGTGCAAAGCTGTCATCAAGGCAAAGGGTGGCTACTTTGTTTATCACTTTTTTGCTTAGTACATTATTCCATATGTGTTATTTCATAGTTTTGATGTCTTCACAATTATTCTACAATGTAGATAATAGTAAATTAAAGAAAAACCCTTGAATGAGTAGGAGTGTCCAAACTTTTGACTGGTAATGTATTTTAAGGGAAAAGGAAAGATGGATACCTAGTCAGTTGTACAACTGACTGTCTTCAACTGAAATGTGTCTTCAGCATTTAACCCAACCCCTCTGAATCAGAGAGGTGCATATTAATCCATTTTAGAATAAGGCTGTAACGTAACAAAATGTGGAAAAAGTCAAGGGGTCTGTATACTTTCCAAATTAACTATATATATTTTTCCTGATGTTTCTTATATCTCTCAGATATAGGATAGACACTTCAGAACAAACTTCCTTTATTTTGTTTGGGGGGACTATCGTGAATCCAGCGCGAACTGTTCTGGCTGCTAGCCCAGTGCACCGGAGCCGCCACCTTGGACTAAAAGACCCACCGGAAGACCCCCCAATGGACTTTTGCCGCGGTCGGAGTCCGCGCCTTTGGGGGTGGGGGTACTGTCACGTCCAGGCCTGAGTCTACAGGCTGGCGTGTTTAGTTTCGTTTTGGTGTAGGTTTTTCTGTTCTAGGTGTACTATTTCTATGTTAGGTAAATGGTTCCCAATTAGAGGCAGCTGAGTGTTGTTACCTCTAATCGGGAACCATATACATGTTTGTAGTTTTCACTAGGGTTTTGTGGGTTATTGTTTAGTTCATAGCGTAAGTGTTTCGTCTATGTTACGATCTTCGGTTTGTTTTGTTGTTTTTCCCAGTTACGTTCGTTAATATGTATACTGGAAGCATCGCTGCGTCTTGGTCCGCTAATAAAGAAGATCGTGACACACCCTTTGCCTTCATGACAGCTTTGCACACTCTTGGTATTCTCTCAACCAGCTTCATAAGGCAGTCACCTGAAATGCATAATTTGTGGAATTTATTTCCTTCTTAATGCATTTGAGCTAATAAGTGAATTCCATGTAGTGAATCTGCTATTTAATGCATTTGTATGGGCTAATGGCCAAATGTTATTTTTCATCAAATATTTTTTTTTTGTATATTTTTTTATACTTAAAATTCAAATAAAAATTGCTAAATGATCCTTGGTATGGCCTTCTTAAAACAATTCCATAGTTTAGTAGAATGCATTCAGTTGTGCAACTGACTAGATATCCCATTTCCTAAGGTGCATTTAGTTGAACACAATAGTTATTGAACTTTGCAGTCTTTGCAAGGCATTTTGTCCCGATGTTTATAGCAACAATTGTAATCTGCTGGTTAAAAGGCTTATACTGAAATGTATTCTTTGCCAACCTGTCAAGCAAGAGGGCAAACATTAAACTGCACCAAAACCATCACCCAAGCCTTGGTATAAATACTAGCAGCACCTCATCCTTTGATTCTGCATTTCACAATAGTAATCAGTAATACCATTACAATTACGCCTACTAAAAGTAAGAACAGATACAATTTTGTAGAAATTAAGCCAAAATCAACTGTAACATACTTCAGAGCAAGTTATTTTTGCCTACTGTATTGGTCATTCTGACAAAGAAAGGAATATGTTACCTTGACTTGATAACTATCAACAACACAAATGAAAGAACTGGTTTGTAACGGGTTGTTGCCTAATTTAGCACAATGTGAAGCAGGCCAAATCTGAGGTTCACTATTAGAGCCTAAGACATAGAAACACCTGCCTCTGCTTTGTCAATACATTCATTGTCTCCACACTGAATGTATTAACCGGTAGGCTACACATATGTTATGGTGAAATTAGGAAAGAAATAGAATATCATAGATTAGTGCAGTAAAAAAAAAGTTGTTTTACCTTTAAACAGTCTGAACCTTTCTGCTCCTCTGCTAAAAGTGTTGGTTATGGTTTTCCGTCGATGTCTAAAGATGTTTGTCTTCCTATAAGCGGTGCTCTTCACAACTGCCCACGCAAACTATGGGCTTGCTATACCCTAGTGACAGAAACAGAAACTGTCCGTGTGAATTGGAAGTCGAAAAAAACCCAGATTTTCCCAGAAACTCAGACAGCCACAGCAGCGTGTGAAAATGAGCTCAGCCATGCATGACTGGAAGTTTATCTTTCAAAGACTCGTGTATTTTTAAATGTCATTTAAAAACTACCAAACACTTCAGAACATCAGACACTGCACTGGCACCCGTGTTACACAGTACAGCCTCATAGAAAAGGTCCAGTGTTGTTTGAACTGCCTAATCCTGCATATAACCCTTAGAGAATAGCTGTCAGCACGGACAAGGTGTGAGCGCCAGACTGCCCGTGGGTGTTTAGTAAGAGGAGGGGCCACTGTGTTGTTTCTCTACAAGAAGAATAGAAAATAGGCTATTCACTATACAATCTATTTTAGGCTTTAACGTGTTCCTAGCTCTTACTTTCTGTACGTTTTCTTAGAGAACTTCATTATCTATAAGTAAAATGTACATATTTCTATTGTTATGCTCTGTTATTTCCCCAAGGTTATCAGCAGTAGGCTAGCCAACTGTGATATTGTGCCAAGTTAATGTTTAACCATGGGTAACTATTACCTGTAGACATTTTGACTATGACATTTGACATTTTGGCAAGTCACATTTTCCGATGAAAAACCTTTTCACAGGACGGAGAGAGAGAATGTGGTAGAGTCTTCAGCTGTCTGTGTTTGTGTGTCTGTACAAAAGGGTGTGCGCATGCGTGCATGGGAAGAAAACAAGCTAACAAAGGGGTGCTTGTCTGATATGTGGAGTGGAAGTCTTTGACAGTTTTATTATATGGCTGTTGCCCTCAACCGATAAGGATAAGTCCCATTTCACTGGTGATGAAAGGGGCCTGCTGATTCTCTGTGGCTTGTTTTTTTGGTTGGTATCGGGAATAGGACAATACAGAATTCATATAGGCATAGGGGCTACAGTGAGAGTCACAACTGGCCATCAGTCCAGCACTGCATGCACCCTGACACCCCAAAAACTGTCCAGCCTACCCCAGGAGTTAAAAACGGAAGCAGAAATGTGTCACACCTCCATATGAGCGACAAAGAGGAAGTTTAAACAATCTCCAGACAGTGGTTATGATGGTTGAGGATTAGGCTTTTTCACTATTTGGACATAGGGTGTTTTTGTGGTGAATGTGCTGTAGTAGGCTATTAACTGCGGTCAGTTAAGTAACAACTTCACAATGGTTCCTCAGCGCTCACACACACAAATGACTATCATCTGTTATAGAAGGTATGTCATTTGTTAAAGAGTTGTAAAACAGTAATGGTCTTTGTGAAATGTTGAAATTGCATGTTGGTGTAGTTTTCACTGGGAGACCAATAGGTACTGATGAGTCAGCTCAGCTACAAGCCTTTATAGGTTTGGTGGCCTCTGTCTGGACTCCAACATCCTGCAACCTTCAACCTTTCATAAAAAAATATCAAAACACAAATGTGCTTTGCTTTTACCCACTTGTGAAAAAATTGTCTGTCATTTCTAAAAATGTATATGAACATCATGTCATTTGTAGGAGGTTTCATTCAATCGTTAATGCTCTGAAGCTCAAAGCTTAAAACATTCCGTATCACCTCAGACAGTATCAGGTAGATTTCCCTCATACACTTGCACACCCACAGCTATGGCTCAAATACAGCAGGTGCCTTGTGCTCCGAGATACTTTTGTTACACTCCTCACACCCTTTCTCCCTCCCTCACCCCTGGAATGCCATGGCGCCCCAAGGTAATAACACTGATGCATTGTGCCTAGGGTTGCACGCACACACACACACACACACACACACACACACACACACACACACACACACACACACACACACACACACACACACACACACACACACACACACACACACACACACACACACACAATGTGTCTTAGGTCTTACCCTATTAAAGATTTTATGGATACAAACCAAGACACTTGGACTCCCCTTCTCTGAGACCTCCTCTTGTTATTGTCCAAGTCAATGGTTTCATAGCAATTTGGGTGATTTGGGGCCTCACCACTAACTCCAGTAAATGGTTATAGCACCTAAAGCCACATTCACAGCAAACACAAACATGTAATAGTATTTTGGACCTGTAATACTGACTTCACTACACTTTGGTATCATATATTTTTGCCATCTCTGAGTTGATGTGCCCTTATTGTCACCACAGCTCCACTTATGACTACATATGTATGTATTGTAGTTGTTATTCCAGGGTGGTGAACGTTGAGACTGGCTGCTTGCCAATGAGGTGCCAGCAGACTTCTTAAAACCACCGCCCGTATCCCTACACTCCCACGCCTGTTCTGCTTAACTCCTACTACCCACAGTGATAGAATGTGGGGGAAATCCAGGTGGTTGGCTCAAAGGAGATATAATATCTGTTTATGTGAGAAACCCCAAACAGTTGCAGGTCATATTGTAGTGTTTCCCAGACTGTAGCCGATGTTCTTGAAAATGTAGTTGAGTGTGTACTGACTATTGGGGGCGGTTTGTATAGTTCCTGGCAGGTGGAGTTAAACAGTCAAATGCTGATAAGAATCTCTTAGTTTAGATAGAATGCAAACACTTCCCCTCTAGTCTACATGACCTGTGTGTAATTTATGATATGTGTCTGGTATGATATAACATTTGAATAAATTCTTCTCCAACAAGCTCCCAAGCACCGGTTTAAGGAAATTTCAATGATAGGTAATTTGATGTTTTCATTAGGTAGCTTACATTTTTTTTTTATCTTCCATTCTTACGCCCCTGTTATCCCATTTTAAAAAGCAGAATAACAAATGTTCTTCCCCCTTCCCCACCATCTCCTGTTGAGAATTTCTGTCCTGAGGCGGTAGCTAGCATCTAATTTTCCATGTCTCCCTATCCTCTGGATATGCCTTGTCTATCTCTTACACACTCTCTCTCTCTTTCTCTTTCTTTCTTTCTTTCTTTCTTTCTTTCTTTCTTTCTTTCTTTCTTTCTTTCTTTCTCTCTCTCTCTCTCTCTCTCTCTCCCCTCACTCTCTCTCTCTCTCTCTCTCTCTCTCTCTCTCTCTCCCCCATCTCTATGTCTTTCCTCTTTCTCTAGGTTCGTCTGTGTCTGCCCACAGAGGGAAGTAACACTGTAGCTGACTGACTGTCTGGTGTGGTTCGCCCCATGTATAAATTCAATCCACTGTAGACAGATGGCAGGGGTTTGGCTTGGGCTCACAAAGACTTCCCCTGCATTATTAAAACGATTTTAACTGAACATAGGGACTCACTAGGACACTGAACGACCCTGCGATTACATAAGGTCCTCATCTGCTGTGTCCTGTCACCAAGGTGACAAATGTGTGCCCAGGGACTAGCTTGTCAGTGTTGCTGTAATGAGGCACTGAGCTGCCTCATTACAGCCATTACCATATAGATAGAGCTTGTTTAGCCATTGAATGACTGATTCACTTATACTAGAGTACTGTATCATCCAAAAACAAATCTCACAAATTAGTCATATTGATAGGATTTTACTTTGGTCCTTATGATAAAGGAGTAATACATGCCAATGCTATTGTTTATGGCTACTGAGTAGTGTGTATATTTCAGAACCATCGGACCCGGAGGAAGATGTAAGAACGTGAAGAGACTAGCTCTGTTGCTAGTAAGAGAGTAAAGTCTACATGATTACAGAGTAAACATGCAAAGGTTTCCATTATATCACTCCATATATCACTCCATTCACTCGCTGAACTCATTTCCTCATCTTTCCCAGCTGCCTCACTCTAGTATGCTCTTAAGTTTGTAGGATAGAGGAACTTGTTTTATTTAAATGCGTTTTTTATTTATTTAATGGGAAACCTTTTTTTGGGCATTTATAATTAATTTGCTCTGGCGTTTAAAAATGATTTCCTTGCAATGTTTTTTTTCCCTATCAATACTTTGGGGTTTATCTTTGTATTTCTTTCAATATCATTATTTTTGTTTGCAATACTAAGAATTTTGTTCTCAACTTCTGAGGCTTTGCTTGATATTAATGGCACAAAAGTAACTCAATCACAACACTATTACTCTATTAAAAGTGTTTAAAGAGGCACTCCTTAATTTACACAATAACACAAAAAGCTGAGGGATGGAGCTGGAGAAATACAACCACTCTCAAATCCATAGACTATGCTATGGATGCAAGGACTACCATCCATGAAATCAAAAGTATAGTATCGTGGAAAATCTCACTTTCACATGTGGAATTGTAAGTTTACATGTGATAAACAATCAGATGTTAAGCCTTTTGGTCCTAGACTTGGCTCTGGTACCGCTTGCCGTGCGGTAGCAGAGAAAACAGTCTATAACTTGGGTGACTGGAGTCTCTGACAATTTTTTGGGCCTTCATCTGACACAGCCTATTATATAGGTCCTGGATGGCAGGAAGCTTGACCCCAGTGATGTACTCGTCCGTTCGAACTACCCTCTGTAGCGCCTTACGGTCAGATGCCGAGCAGTTGCCATACCAGGCGGTGATGCAACCGGTCAGGATGTGTAATGCGTCTGTGTGTAGCTGGTGTAGAGGAGTCAGGTACAGGACAGCAGATATGAGTAAATATAGCAATTTTACTCAACAATAATCACAAATACACGTCATATATGCCAAGCCCACAAAAACGGACCGCAATACAATAAACATTCACTCACAAACAAACATGGGGGAACAGAGGGTTTAATAATGAACAAGTAATTGGGGGATTGAAACCAGGCGTGTAAAACAAGGACAAAACCAATGGAAAATGAAAAGTGGATCGGCGATGGCTAGAAGATTGGTGACGTCGACCGCCGAATGCCGCCCGAACAAGGAGAGGGACCGACTTCAGCGGAAGTCGTGACAGGATGCTCTCGATGGTGCAGCTGTAGAACCTTTTGAGGATCTGGGGACCCATGCCAAATCTTTTCAGTCTCCTAAGGGGGAAAAAGTTTTGTTGTGCCCTCTTCACGACTGTCTTGGTATGTTTGGACCATGACCCACTCCACTACAGCCGCCTAGATGTTAATGGGGGCCTGTTCGGCCCGCCTTTTCCTGTAGTCCACGATTAGCTCCGTTGTCTTTCTCACATTGAGGGAGAGGTTGTTGTCCTGGCACCACACTGCCAGTTCTCTGACCTTCTCCCTATAGGCCGTCTCATCGTTGTTGGTGATCAGGAAAACCACTGTTGTGTTGTCAGCAAACTTAATGATGGTGTTGGAGTCGTGTTTGGCCACGCAGTCGTGGGTGAACAGGGAAAACAGGAGGGGACACACCCCTGAAGGGCCCCAGTGTTAAGGACCAGCGTGGCAGACGTGTTGTTGCCTACTCTTACCACCTGGGGGCGGCCCGTCAGGAAGTTCAGGTTCCATTTGCAGAGGGAGGTGTTTAGTCCTAGAGTCCTTAACTTAGTGGTGAGCTTCGTGGGCACTATGGTGTTAAACACTGAGCTGTAGTCAATGAACAGCATTCTCACATAGGTGTTCCTTTTGTACAGGTGAGAAAGGGCAGTGTGGAGTGCGATTGAGATTGCGTCATCTGTGGATCTGTTGGGGCGGTATGTGATTTGGAGTGCATCTAGGGTGTCCGGGAGGCTGTTGATGTGAGCCATGACCAGCCTTTCAAAGCACTTCATGGCTACCGACGTGAGTTCCACGGGGCGGTAATCATATAGGCAGGTTACCTTTGCTTCCTTGGGCACAGGGTCTATGGTGGTCTGCTTGTAACATGTAGGTATTACAGACTCGGTCAGGGAGAGGTTGACAATGTCAGTGAAGACACTTGACAGTTGGTCCGCGCATGCTTTGAGTACACGTCCTGGTAAACCATCTGGCCCAGCAGCTTTGTGAATGTTGACCTGTTTAAAGGTTTTGTTCACATCGGCTACCGAGAGCATTATCACACAGTCATCCAGAACAACTGGTGCTCTCGTGCATGCTTCAGTGTTGCTTGCCTCGAAGCGAGCATAAAAGGCATTTAGCTCATCTGGTAGGATTATGTCACTGGGCAGCTAGCGTCTGGGTTTCCCTTTGTAGTCCGTAATAGTTTTCAAGCACTGCCACATCCGACGAGCGCCAGAGCCGGATTCAATCTTAATCCTGTATCAACGCTTTGCTTGTTTGATGGTTTGTCTGAGGGCATAGCGGGATTTCTTATAAGCGTCCGGATTAGTCTCCCGCTCTTTGAAAGCGGCAGTTCTAGCTTTTAGCTCGATGCGGATGTTGCCTGTAATCCATGGCTTCTGGTTGGGATATGTACGTACAGTCACTGTGGTGGGGCAAGGTATAGAACGGCAGGCATGCTCAGGGTCAGGCCAGGCAGAATGGTCAAAACCGGGAAGGACAAGAAAATAGGAGCAGGGGAACAAACCATGGTAGGTTTCACAAAACAAACTGGCTACAGACAAACAGAGAACACCGGTATACAGTGGGCTCCAAAATTACTGGCACCCCTGACTGGCATTGCACAAACAATACTTTAAAAATTAGAAACAATGTAATTATTATATTATATTATTATAGAGATAAACTCAAAATACCAACATGTGAGAAATACTGTACTTTATTAATGTTTCAATGGAACCAACCAAAATCATACAATTATTTAATACAAAATAAATTTAACCAACATCAAGGTTTCATAATTAATAGCACTCCTCATTTACTACTTAGTGCAACCACCTCTGGCAAGGATAACAGCATGGAGTCTTTTCCTGTAATGTTTGACAAGGTTAAGGAACACATTTGGAGGGATTTTGGACCATTCCTCTATGCAGATCCTTTCAAGATCCTTGCGCTTATCAACTGCCCTCTTCAACTCAGCCCACAGGTTTTCGATTGGACTGAGGTCCAGCAACTGAGATGGCCATGGCAGAATATTCATTTTGTTGTCACAGAACCATTTCTGTGTGGATCTTGAGGTATGTTTCGGGTCATTGTCTTGTTGGAAAGTCCACCTATGCCCAAGTCCCAGCCTTCTGGCAGAGGCAACCAGATTGTCAGCCAAAATTGCCTGACACTTGGTGGAAATTATTATGCCATCAATCTTAACCAGTGCCCCTGGACCTCTGGAATTAAAACAGCCCCAAAACATTACTGACCCACCTCCATATTTCACCATGGGTATGAGGTGCCTCTCCTTGTATGCATCTCTGTTTTGAAACCAAACATGCCAATGCTGTATCTGACCAAAACGTTCAATTTTGGTCTCATCTGACCAGAGCACCTTCTTCCAGTCATTATTTAAATGACGTTTGGCAAACTCCAAGCGCTTGCGTTTGTGTCTTGAGGTCAGAAAGGGCTTTCTTCTGGCAACCCTTCCAATGAGCCTGTGGTTGTGGAGGTGGTGTCTGGTGGTGCTTTTTTGGAAACGTGGTGACCCCAAGAAGCCACCAAGGCCTGCAATTATTTCACAGTGATTTTGGGGGGATTTTGTTGCTTCTCTCACCATCCTCCTCCGTATGCATTTGCGTCCTCTACCCGTGAGGTTTTCAACTGCTCCATATCTTTTGAATTTTTTTATAATTGCCCTGACAGTGTTCAGTGGTATATTCAATTGTTTGTGGATCTTCTTGCAGCCATTACCAGATTTATGAAGGTCTATGACTATCTGTCTCTTTTGAACTGCCAGTTCTTTTGTTTTCTTCATGGTGTTGGATGACAAAGGGATATTGCATGCGTGTTACCTCAAGTGATGTAATGGCTCAATATAGTTCCTTAAGACGTAGATAAACTTAAATAAGTGGAATTTAATTTGTGTTTTAATTTTGGTAGATGTTATTTACAATAATCTTTAAGGGTGCCATTAATTGTGAAACCTTGATTTGGAGGACATTGATTTTTAATTAAATCAATCAATTATTTTGGTTGTTCCATTGAAACGTTAGTAAAGTACAGTATGTCTCACATGTTGATATTTTGAGTCTCTATAATTATATTGTTTATATTTGTTTAAGCATTATTTGTGCATTGCCAGTCAGGGGTTTGCCAGTAATTTTGGAGCCCACTGTAAATACACAGAGGATAATAGGGAAGATGGGCGACACCTGGAGGGGGTGAAGACAAGCACAAAGACAGGTGAAACAGATCAGGGTGTGACAGCATCATTGAGTTTGCCCGATGACACGACGGTGGTAGGCCTGTTCACCAATGACAATGAGACTGCCTATAGGGAGGAGGTACGAGACTATGGCAGTGTGGTGCCAGGACAACAACCTCTTCCTCAACGTCAGCAAGACAAAGGAGCTGAAAACGGACGGCCGGAGGGAAACGGAGGGCCGAGCACACCTCCATTCAGGAAACGGAGGGCTGAGCATGCCCCCATTGACATCAGTGGGGCTGTAGTGGAGCGGGTCGAGCGCTTCAAGTTCTTCGGTGTCCACATCACTAAGGATCTATCATGGTCCACACACACCAACATAGTCAGCTTAGTGGTTACAGCATCGGACCAGTAACAGAAAGGTCACTGGTTCAAATACCCGAGCCGACAAGGTGAAAAATCTGTCGATGGGCTCTTGAGCCAGGCACTTAACCTTAACTTTCTCCAGGGTGAACCTGTAAAACAACACATGCACCTATCTGGTGTATGTGACAATAAAAACTGAAAAGATTTGGCATGGGCCTTCAGAGTTCTACATCTGCATCATTGAGAGCATCTTGACTGGCTGCATCACCTCTGCATGGCAACTGCTTGGCATCCAACTGCAAGGCGCTACAGAGGGTAGAGCATATGGCCCAGTACATCACTGGGGCCAAGCTCCCTGCCATCCAGGACCTCTATACCAGGCGGTGTCAGAGGAAGGCCCTAAAAATTGTCATAGACTCCAGCCACCCTAGTCTTAGTGTCACGACTTCTGCCGAAGTCGGTCCCTCTCCTTGTTCGGGCGGCGTTCGGCGATCGAGGTCGCTGGCTTTCTAGCCATCGCCGATCCTCTTTTCATTTTCCATTTGTTTGTCTTTGTTTTATACACACCTGGTTTCAATTCCCCAATTACATGTTCGTTATTTAACCCTCTGTTTTCCCCATGTTTGTTGTGCGTTATTGTTCTACTATTATGTCAGTCCATTTGGTGGACTTGCTATTTGTTACTACTTTGTATATTTTGAGTAAACTACGTTGTGTTGCTCATCTCTGCTGTCCTGTGCCTGACTCTTTTTGTACCAACTACACC
This sequence comes from Brachymystax lenok tsinlingensis, assembly GCA_030435695.1. NCBI lineage: Eukaryota > Metazoa > Chordata > Actinopteri > Salmoniformes > Salmonidae > Brachymystax > Brachymystax lenok. Next base: position 36,242,866 of record CM059819.1, on the reverse strand, counting down.
GAGCCTTGTGACACTGTTTTCTCTGCTACTGCACGGCAAGCGGTACCACTTTATTCCTAGTTATATGTACATACTGTATCTTCCTCAATTACCTCGTACCCCTGCACTTCGACTCGGTACTGGTACCCCATGTATATAGAAAAGTTATCATTACTCATTGTGTATTTATTATTACTTTTATTATTACGCGTTATACATTTTCTGTTATTTCTATATTTTAATTATTTTTGTATTATTGGGAAGGGCCGTAAGTAAACATTTCACTGTTAGTCTACACCTGTTGTTCACAAAGCATGTGACGAATACAATTTTATTTTACGTTTTATTCTCCTCACATGTGAAAAATGTAATGCATATGAAAATGTGGTTTCACATGTAAAATTGTGTAAAACGTGTCACAACAGATATTTCACGTGTGAAAATTCTAATTTGACGTGTTTTTTGTAAGGGACATCCATTTTACAGGAAGTCACATGGGGAAGAGGGGGATGGGGAGGCAAAATAATTTATCAAAATGTAAAGTCTTTGTGCCTTAATAAACAAGATTCTTTCTGACTCAGCTGGAATTGAATCTCTTTTTGGTCAGTGTGTTTCACCTCTGACCTCCCCTTGCATCCCCTCAGCATTTCCTCCCAGTCATATCGGTGGGATCAGGCGTGTGTCTGACTTTGATTATTTCCTTAACAGTCAAATGAATTGTATGTTTCAAGTTTAATTTGAACCCTGAATATGTCATGGGAGTATTGTTCCTCATTACAAACAAATCATTGTGACTCAGATGTTACTGGATATTGCTCATCGTACTATGTAGGGGCACTGAGTAATTTCATGGTTTTCTAATATGAACACAGCACCATTGAGAATGTTTCAGTACCAGATATGGCGTATTCTTGGTTGGTTCTCATACATTATAGACTTTAAAAGATTGCCTCAGATTAACCTCGGACCCTAGAAACAGTATTGAGGTGTCGACTGTATGTCTGTCTACGCCAGGCCTGGGTAATTGTTTTCCATGGAGGGCCACATTAGAATATATTTTTGCCATCGCAGCCAGAATCATATTACAGGATTATACACCATGTGTATGACTGACTGTGCTGACTGTAAATCACTTCCAGATATGATACTTATTTTACTTTTTTAACAAGCACAGAAATAAACCACATCCATGTTCTCCTTTTGATAGGCATTTTCATTATTAAACATGATATGAACTACACGGAGGGAAAAGTACACTGTGCATTCAGCACCACGGAAAGAACTCTTGTTAACGGGTATGCACAAAAACACAAGAAAGAGAGAGAGCTCAACATACATTTAAACTACTCAGTTAGTGTGAGGAGTGAAGTCTCTGATGGGCATTGACTAGAGCAGTGAAGTCAGGTATAGTTTCTGACGTCGCTATGCGCAGGATTGCTGAGAGGTGAGAGTCGAAGAGATGATCTGTGCCTTGACTTGTTATATTTCAGCACTGAAAATGTCTGTTCGCATACGTAGGTTGACCCAAACAGTACACACATTTTCTGAGCATGACTCCTAATCTTTGGAAAGTTTTGTTCATTGAGAGATGCATAGAACCTCGTCAGTGACATTCTTTTGAATAGTTCTCCAATCACTGCATCAGACTGAAGATCGATAAGATCATGTTGCCGGTCAGTGGGAGCGTTAACCACATTGAAGGTGAAAGGAGAGGAAACCAACAGCATGTTATTTTCCAACACTTTGAAATCCTCAAAATGACGAGAAAAGTCACCGTTTAAATCACGCAGCAGGGATGTATACTTCTCCCACTGGTCATCTGATAGGGAACAGACTAGTAGTGTCGGAATGTGGGTGAGATTGTTGGCTTCTACTTGGCGGGTCAGGAGGAGTAATTTTCCCTTGAAGGCTTTGACAAGGCTTGAAGGCTTTGAGGGTCATGATGTCCACGGTGAAGGCAAAATCAGCCGACCATTCTTTATCTTGCAGTTGAGGGAAATCCACACATTTTCCTTTCATTTGAAAAAACTCAGCAATCTGGTCCCACACCCTTTTAAGCACCTTCCCCATCTCACGTTTGTGTGGTAGGGGAGATCTGCATGACCGACTCTGTCTCTTCCAACAGTGAGACAAACTGCCTGTGGTTTAAAGATTTTGCTCTTGTGAAGTTTACCACTTTAGTGACTGTATCCACAACATGGCTCATTTTCAGAACACATTTACAGAGCACCTCCTGATGAATAATACAATGCAGGAAAATAATTTGCTGATCTGGGTTCAGCTCAGCTACTTGATCTTGTATCCTATTCAAAAGGCCAACGTTTTTTCCTGTCAAGTTTGGCCACCCATCATTGGTCACACTGGACAACTTTTAAAAACTCAGTCCCAGCTTTGCCACACACTTATCAACCTCCTCCAATAAATCTTTCCCTGTGGTTGTGCTCTTCATAGACCACACTGAAGCAAGCTCCTCTGTAATTTCAAAGTCTGGGGTTAGCAAGCTGCCCACCAGTTCTGGTTTGTATGGAAGCAAACAAGTCAAGAAGTATTATGTAGAGTTAGGGGTGCAGCCAAACTCTTTTTCTTTTGCAAAGGTAGCAACAGCCAAAATAGTCTGCATGCTGGCAGAGCTTAAATGCTCCAAAGCCACAGGCCTGGATAATATTCCTGCACGGTTTCTTATAGATTCTGCTGAGCAAATTGGCCCTTGTATTACGCATATCGTTAATCTCTCTCTTGAACAAGGTACCTTTCCCAGAGACATGAAACAGGCTAAAATTATACCTCTGTATAAGAAGGGGATAAAGTCTGACCCTGGGAATTATAGGCCTGTATCTATCCTCTGTGTAACATCAAAGATCCTGGAGAGAGTTGTACATGAGCAAATGTATGAATATGTTAACAAACAGGGTCTAATGTATGATTTTCAGTCGTGTTTTAGAAAAACATACTCCACTGATTCATGTCTACTTTACTTGACTGACTTCATCAGGAAAGAGATTGATGAGGGAAATCTGTGTGGAATGGTACTGCTTGACCTACAGAAGGCCTTTGATACAGTTAACCACTGCCTCCTAATCTCCAAACTGGAGGCACTGGGATTAAGCAGTATCCCTCTAGGCTGGGTAAAGTCCTATTTATCAGGAAGGGGAGCAAGTAGTAGAGGTTAATGGTTCACTGTCTCAGGCAAAACCAATGAGTTGTGGCGTTCCGCAGGGGAGCGTGCTTGGGCCCCTACTGTTTTTATTGTATATTAACGATATGAAAGATGCTTGTTCTTGCCGTCTTTTTCTTTATGCGGATGACTCTACACTTCTGGTGTCTCACAAAAGTAAAACTATGTTGGAGAGCATACTTACCACAGAGCTTACTAACATTAGCAAATGGCTTGGAGATAATAAGCTATCTCTGCATTTAGGGAAAACTGAAGCTATTATTTTTTGGATCCAGACCTAAATTGTGTAGGTCATCTGAAATCAGAGTGTTAGGAGGTGAGGTGCTGACTACTAAAACCTCTGTTAGCTACTTGGGATGTATCCTTGATGGAAGCTTGGGAGGTATAAGCATGGCCAATAAAGTGCTAGGGAAGGTTAATGCCAGGACTACGTTTTTGGCTAGAAAGTCCAAGCTCCTTGATAAGGCCTCCAGATAGCCCAGAATAAGCTGATCAGGGTAGTATTGAAGGTGAGTCCACGTACTCACATAGGCATGAGCTGTTTTCAGAAACTAAACTGGCTGCCTGTTGAGGCTAGGGTGTCCCAGATTAGACTAGGTTTGGTTTACAGGAGTAGTTATGGTACTGCGCCCAGATATCTAAGTGATTACTTTCCTCGTGTTAGGGATGTACACGATCACAGCACCAGATCACGTGTTGCTGATGTGTGCTTATACAGGTTCAGGAGTAATGCTGGGAAAAGTACTTAAAAACCATAAAAACAACGTCCTCTCTGGGCAGCTTTAAAAATAAAGTAAAAATATGTTTGATGTCTTCTGTGCCCATATGAACGACCTCTATGATGTAACTGGAATGATGAGATAGATGTTCTTCTTCTCTGTTTTTGTTTTATTATTTCACTGCCATACTGTGTTCGATCTTGTCAAGCCATCTTGTCTCAAGAGGACCACAATGGAAATAAGTCCCAGACTTTATTGTGTGTTATCCTCGATGATTTTATTCATGTGCATGTATGGCTTTTTCAAGTTTTATGTGTGCTTGTTTTTTTTTAAATGGTCAAATTAATAAACTCAACTAAACTACGCCTCGTAAGAATATCAACAACTGTGCCGTGTCACGTGCATCACTGATCTCATCCAGGGCCAAGGAGAAATAGGTGAAATCCTTTACCTTGTCTGTCAACTGTCGTTCCATATTCTCCGCAATGTCCTCAACACGCTGTCACTGTTAGTCTTGACAGGGAAACATTATCTTTCTTGAGGGGCCAAAGGATTGCTGCAGTCAATATTTTGTTTTAATGAATTCGCCCTCAGCGAATGGCTTGCTAGGTTTATTAATTTTGTGGGACAGTACATAGCTAGCTCTCGCAATTTCGTTGTCTGCTGAATGAAGTTTTGTGAAAAGTCCTTTATGCTTTTGCAACTGATTAAGCAACTCTTTCGATGCACTTTCCCTCTGCTCAGAAGACATTTCCTATATTTCTCTGCATGCTTCGTCCGGAAGTGTCGGGACAAGTTGTAGTCTTTCAAGACAGCGATGCTCTCTTTGCACACTAAGGACACAGCTTTCCCTGATACCTCAATAAAGAAATATTTTGATGTCCACTCTTGCTGGAGCACCCTACATTCATTGTCAACTTTCCTATTTATACGTGCCTTCAAAATAAATGTCCCTCAAGTGGTGGGAGTTAAATCATTACACAAAGGCGATTCGTATTCATTGGGCTTTTAATTTGAATAACAATTACGTTTTTCAAAACTTTACAATCTCAAGTTCTCTATGTGATCTGAGCATGATTCCGCAGACCGTATTGAATCAGGTCGCGGGCCTCATATGGCCCCCGGGCCGGCCTTTGCCCAGGCCTGGTCTACACAGTGAATGAAGGATTTGTACAGAGGCTACAGTGAACTTTCTAAAAGAGAAAAGTGAATATATAGCGCCACATTTGAACAAAATGTATATTGCATGTAATTAACCAGGAAAAGCACAGAGATCAACATTCCGCATAAGGCTTGTCTACTGTTATTTGATTTATATGTTTATATCGTCCTCCCCTGCAGTGTGTTTGTAGGTCAAGCACAGCTGACAGATGTGGTGTCCAGTGATGCAGAGGAAGAGAGCAAAATTCCAGGTCCCACAGGATGGGAAAGAGTTGATTGTGCAGAAAGTGATTATCTTATTATCAGCAAAACTATATTCCTCCAGTTTCTCACATACCAAACATGGCCTACATAAGAGAGCTCAGTCTCTCTGCACATTCAACATCCTCTTTGAAGTGAAAGCTGAGAGAGAGAGAGTTTTCATTCACAGCTTTTTCCCTGCAAGACAGAAGGTGTGGAACATTTGAGGAGAAGAGTAATTGTCGTGACAGCATATGCACTCTGATACACTGACTCACAGTCAGATACTGTATGATGCTGGGACAATTGTCACAGCCCGCTGTGACACAGCCGGGGATCAAACCCAGGTCTGTAGTGACGCCTCAAGCGCTGCAATGCAGTGCCTTAGACCGCTGCGCCACTCGGGAGGCCCAGTGACTTCCTATTTTATGCCCCAATTCTGCAATACTGGTATAAAGTGAACTTGTGTAGCACTGGGTGGGGAGCAGAATCTAAGTTTGTTAGCTAGCCTTGGGCAGTCTGTACTCTGCTGTAGATCTGGGTGTATTCTTTTTGTGTGGTCTCTCTGAATCCTTGTTGAAGTGTACACCACCATCACACCGATCCTAACAACTCAGAGGCTTGGCTTCTCTCTAAGAGCTCTACTTTGAGGTGTCCCCTCTACTTACACTCTCTCTCTCACTCTCTCTCTATCTGCACCCTCTCTCTCCTTCTCTCCTCCGCATGTCCCTCCTCCTCTTCTTGGATGTCTCCCTGCTGTGGCTGGGCAGAGCTTCAGTGAAAGTTTCCTGGCTTTGAAAACAACTCCAGGGCTCCACAATGTGTCGTAGCATTAATTTGTTTGCTTTGGAAGCGATCTGTGCATGCCTTTTTGCATTGACTTGTGTGTGCTTGTTCGTGTGTGTACTCTGTATGTATGTTTCTCAAGCCATAAGATTGCTGAAGAACTAAACGAATCAAATTACCACCCAAACTATTTACATTAACAGCTACTAGCTGTTTATTATCTATGCATAGTCACTTTACAAATTACCTCGACTAACCTGTACCTCCCCCAGTATACAGCCTTGTTATTGTTATTATTGTTCTTTTTTTTAACTTTAGTTTATTTAGTAAATGTTTTATTAACTCTATTTCTTGAACTGCATTGTTGGTTAAGGGCTTGTAAGTAAGCATTTCACGGTAAGTTCTACACCTGTGCATGTGACAAATAACATTTGATTTGATATGTTTGAGTAAGTAGAAGTGTGGGTGGAATATTCACTCATGTATACATGATGATTACTCCTTCTGTGGTTTGTATGACTTCCCATGAACCAGATATACAGAAGACATGCTGATATTTCAACACAGCGAGCCCCAGAGACTAGCTGCAGGACTGGGGAAGAACAGGAGGAGAACGCCCTGGCCCCATTTACCCTTCCCTCCCTCTCCGCCTAGCCCCATCCTGCTCCACACTGCATAAACTAGGCCTGTGCAGATGTGCTCGACTGAAAGTGCGTTTGTATTACATGCATTTTCCCAAACATCTGAAGGAGCTGCTGGCTGTGCCGCGGTAGGCAGGGGAGAACAAGAAAGACTCTTTCTTCCTTGCTTGCTGTTCACAGGGTTCTTCCTTTCTTGCTGTTCACAGGGTATACTAGTCTCTCTGCCTGAAGAATCCCCTGCTTGATTTGTGTGAATGGTCTTCTCTCATCCCTGGTTCAAAGCTGATGACTGAACAGAAGTGACAGTGCAGTTGTATGTCCTGTTATGTTTTTACATGTTGCTAATGTAAATAGATAATGCACATACTTCCTGTACAGTCCAGCTGAGACTTGAAAAAAAAACGAAAATCACCCAGGCAAACAAAACGTAGGTAAATTGAGTAGCAACGCGAACCAGTAGTAATAACGGGTTAGAAAAAGGAGGCACTCCCCCTTTCATAATTTCTATTAGTGTCCTAGTTTCAGAGCTTTGAATAATGTGTTTCCCCTTGCCCATACCATCTCAAATTGAAAACCTTAGTCCCCCCACCCAGACCACAGATATGTGAGTCTCCTGGCTGTGGAGTCTGAGAGGAAACCCCAAAGGAAGTGACCTCATTATCAGCTATTACCAGTTATCCGGACAGGGCCTGTGGGCCTGCCCGGCTCCCTAGGGAACATGAGAGAGAGTGCTGTGAGAGAGGAGTGTAGTCAGAGCGCCCACTACAGTGCACATGTTGTTCTGTCTTTGGCCTCCATATTGTTGCACTCGTCTCTGTAGCATTCTTCGCCACCCCCGCTTCCCCCACAGGGTGAAGAAAAGCTGCAATTGTTATAACAGATAACAATTAGACAGGATTATACATAACAGAATGAAATCAATGATTTGAAAGGATGTGCCTCTTTTCATCACTCACTTTCTCACTTCCACCTCGTCCTTGACCTCTAACCTCAGGTACACTCAATACCACACCTTATAGGTAGAGTCAGGAGTTTTTCCTGACTACTTGACCCAACCAGGAAAACCACTTGACCCAACCAGGAAACCCCATACCAAAGACTATTATGCTAATTTTCAAGTATAGTGTAATAGAGGCTAGTATCCTCTTTTCATTACTCATGGAATAGATTTCTGCGAAATATTAAAAAGCTCCTCTTAAATTAATACAATATTGTTCGGGCAGGGGTTTCATTGTCTCTCCTCAGTCCCTCTGGTTTCATTTACCCGCTCTCTGTCTCCCTGGTTGTCTCCCTGCACCACACTGATGGACAGGCTCCCACAGACAACGATAGGCTAGGAGAGAGAGTTACTTTGGCACCAGGCCCTCTCTCTGTACTGCAAAGTTTGTGCACAGAGTAATCCACGCCTGGCATCATCAATCAGCTGAAGCATTTTTTTGTGGATTTAGCACCCTGGTAAGTGTTATAGTCTCAATGGATACACCCAATTTTGGGGATATTTAAGATCTAACAGTTGGTGGAGATGTATGTTACATCCTTTGAGAGAGTGTATATTGTGTAAAAATGTTAGCATCACTTTATGTGTTTGCTGTGTTCTGGAGAAAGGAGAACACATGCATCATTTATCAAAGGAAGTTCCAACAGTGCAGCTGATGTAATGCACTGAAAAACCAATTACTGGTGAGAAAGCACACACACCATAGAGGTTTTACTCTGTGAAGTTGTAGCCTACGTAAAGAGAGAAAGCTTGGATCCTCTTCCTTAAAAAAGTTGAAAGAAAAACACTTTTAATCTGCATTGCTTTCTTTGATATGTAATAGACGTTTGGAATTCAGTAAAACGTGTTGCAGTTACATTGGCTGTTTATTTAACCATGAATATGATTATATAATCAAGGCTATTCTTCCCATACTTCCATACTACAAGGGGTAGGCTACAGATATTCACAGTTGGCTGCATTATGTCCTTACGTGTGTTTTTCTTATCTCCCTGACCGTTTTAACAAAGTAACCCTGACTCATAAGTACAATGTTGCAAAATGTGAGTGACACAGTTACTCTGTTACTGAAAAAGGATGGAATTAAACGGTTTACAACCTTTGCACACGTTTGTGATGTATGCCCAATCAAAGTGTGAATGCACAATTCGATTGGCCTTTTCAGCAACTTCTCAAACTGTCAGTAGGCTAGATGGACGGTTTCAAAGCGCCGTCTTTGGCGCCGCCCTTATCTCCAAGTCCCTCCCTTTTTCGCTTCCCCACTCCGCTAACGATACCTCCAATTCACAAGGAAAAATTCCTGTAGGAAGAATGACGTGAAGACTATCGAAGAGAGAATAGCGACTTCTACCCAACAAATATCGCATCAAGTGGCATTTAGAATAAGCTGAAATTGTGCCATTAAAGGTATGTGCATATATGTATTGTATTGTGCTGTGGACAGCTAGTTTCACTTGAAAGCTACAGCTTGCGTGCAACACTGGGGTGTCAAATGACAGACAGCACGGCAGAATTCCATGCAGGAAAGCCCAGTCTGATCCCTTTCTGTTCTTGCGTGTGCATGGATATTATTCAACATTCGTGAATAAATATAGCACAGACGTTTGTCTGTATGTTGACTAACTTGACAATGTTGATACATTGTTGCAAACCCGTTGTTGCTCGCTTTTACTACAGAATCACCACACCACGAAGTTGATATAACGGAATACCATTTTCGTCACTCCACCTAGCTTGCTAATAGTATTGTAGCTGTCAGGAGTTAATTATTCTCTGTTTGAGTTGACCGTCATTTCCCCTGTGAAATGGCCTTGCTTATGAACTGCAATGACGCACCTATAACTCGTTTATAACGAGGCGCGTGTGTTACAATCTCACAACAAAGTTGTGATTGATACTGTACCTCTTATTGAATAAACAATCGTGCTACACTACAGTATTTGCTACGACAATTTTAGAGGACTGTTGAATGAGACCGTTGAATGGCACCGAATAATATAGGTTAGTGGAATGACACATTTTTGACATTCAGTAGCATCGTTCTTGGTGAATCCATCTGCTGAAAGTATTGTGCCATCATTGTTGTCGCAGCACTTGCTCTACTGTGTTAACATCAGCATGGAAGTTAGTTAGTTCTACAGGACTGGAAATCTCTGCATGATCCTTTTCTAAATATACATTTTGTCTAGGCCTACTTTGTTGGAAATTCCATTGTTACATGGCTTGCATGCCACTTTTCCCTTCTTTTTAGTGGTTTTTGTTTGTAATGAATGGGTGTTTCCCAGAAGATGATGCCAGCTCTGTAGCCTACTATTCTGTAAAATCTTATTTTAGGGTACTGCATTACATGTTTTTGTTGTTATATTTTTTCGATAATACTGTGAAAGTGACATTGAATCAATGGGACATGCTTATTATGGTTTGTTTTCAAGTGGGCGTTTTTAAAAAACACTATATTTTTTCCAACAGGCTGGGTCTGGGTCTGTGCCATCTGCCTTTACACCCAGCTTAAAAAAACACCCTTGGTCTTCCACTTCAAAACAGTGTTAATGTGAGGTCAGACACGTTTCATTAAGCTCAGGTCACTCTCACATTCTCCACACTTGTAATAGCAACTCCAAGGCCGCAGCAAAATATTCTTCCACGATAAATCCCACCGTTCTAAATTATAATGGTACGTTGTCATCTTTGCATATTGGTTTCCCTTTTAAAAATAGTTACAATAGAGAGCAGTTAAATAATTATGTCTTGCTGAGAAGTGAAAATGGATTCATAGGACAGCCGGCCCTGTACCTCTCACCATGTTCCCCTTTCTCCACCTCCACCTTTTTTCTAAATAATCTCGAGGCCTCTTGTCCCCTTTATTCTGCTTCCTTTCTCAATGCTCCTGTCTTGACTAATCAGGCTGGGGGCTGAGTGAGACATGCTCACTGAAACCCTGGCCACTCTGGCTGTAGTCCACCCCAGTGATGTCCCTGTTTAGCCTACTATAGTCTGCCTACCTACTGGATGACTGTTGATAAAGATGACAAGAATGAGGATGATGGGGATGAGTCCAACTGATCTTGTCTTTACAACCTTACTCCCCACATTCAGGCACATAACCCCCTGAATGAATGTCCGAACACTAACTGGGATTGCTTTGGTAAGCTACTTAATGGCTACGTGATGCTTGGGTCAGCTAAACAGACAGACCCAAATACTGAGATAATTCACATCTCTAGTGGGTTTCTTCTCACACACACATACACACATGCACACACGCAGATGGACAACTCCACCGGGTGTGGTTGTCACGGCAACACCACATTTTTAGGATGGCAGAGACCCATCTGCTTGCGTGCCACATGCAGCACACTGTGTGTCTGTGAACTGACATTCGGAATCTGTCTGTGTGTGTGTAATAACAATAATACTACACAGGATTGATGTACCGCTTTTCTGAAAACCCAAAGACTCTATGCTGCAAGTAGGGTAGACTATGCCTTTGGCTTTGAAAATACCTCTACTTTGTCTTACTTCCTGTGTGGAATATCAACATCCTCCAATACCCCTCCACCCATCTCAACACTTACATAAACAATGTCAGAATATAACAATGGCTCATAGAGTGCTGATGGTGTAGCACGGCTACTCTTTTAGTGAATGTCCAGGATAAATACTGGAGGCTATACTGTGTTTATTTTGGTGCAATAAAGAGCAATTGGTATGTAGCCTGCCTGCCAAATTGACAGTGTACCTACAATCATCCTCGCTAAATGCATTCCATTCCTCCACACCCAGCTCTTTACCCTCTCATAGTGTTTGCTCTCCCCTCAAACCCCCTTCTCCATTCCCTTTGCTCTCTCTCTCTCTCTCTCTCTCTCTCTCTCTCTCTCTCTCTCTCTCTCTCTCTCTCTCTCTCTCTCTCTCTCTCTCTCTCTCTCTCTCTCACCTCTACCCTCTCTCTCTCTCTCACCTCTACCCTCTCTCTCTCTCTAATCCAGTTATTTGACTGACATGTCTTTGGGCTTTGAAGTCAAGTTGCTGTCAACAGGAGATCCATAAATATTGTTATTGATTCCCGACTGGAAGACGTGTCCAGAAGAAAAACAAGTGACCAATCAGAGCTGACGTCAGTAGAACTCTGTGGCACTGGGCGCAATAAGTAATGACTGTTAATACATGTTTAAGGAGACATTTCCTCTATCAGCTCTGCGCTGGTAAATTCATGGTCAGGGACAGAGGCCCTATGGCAGATTGATGTCTAGAAGCTCCTATTGCAGTGCTGTCTCAGCCCCATGACCATGCTTATTGTCATATCGTCAGTCTTAGGATGGATATACAGTCTGAGGATTGGTCCAGAAGCTCATTAACGCTTTGACACGTACCAACACGTGGGTGTGATCATTCTAAAGTGGTCCCTGCAGCGTGCGCTCAAACCAGTGTGATTAGAACGGCTATTTAGAATGTCCAGTTTCGATTGACGCAACAGTCAGCGTTTGAGCTGTTTTTTCACAGAAACATTTTGCATAAACACAGTCATTTACAACATTATGTCCTGAATGTGACCAGTTTATTTTTGGATGCAATGTTGAGACATTCACAGAACACAATCGGTCATATTTAGCTAGCACTCGACTGACGGAAACCATAATGGGACTTAGCTAATAGCAAATACTATTTACAATTCATCACATCACGGGTGAGCTCACCATTGATAAAAATAATTGAGTAAAAAACTTTGAAAAATCGAAAGTAATCCGCCAATGGGCCGCCATATTCGTTTTTTTTCGGGCCAACCAAAGATAGGAAGAGGAGACTAGATGAGTTTGGTCTGTTTACAGTATGCATGTTGAAGGGGGTGTGTCGTCTACCATCATTCACTTCCCTTCATTCACTTCCAGAAGTTTACTCGAAAGATGAGTGAACTATCCCTTCACCTAATTTTGTTATAACATATTTGGTCTGACAGACGTGACCCCTAAAATGCATTGCATAATGTCAACAAACATGGCGCCACACATAGCTGGCAAATAGCTTAGCATTAGCTGACGATAATCAGTATAACCTTCAAAAAAGTATTTTACATACGTGTTCATTACAATCTATGCAAAAATCTGAATGCATGATTTGTCAGCAGCACTTCAAAACGTGAATAAAACAATAAATACGTTATGCTCCATACATACGGTATGCTACAGTAGAAACTACAATACAATATATAGAAAATAAGGCACTTACTTTGATAGACATGTCCAAAGTTATTATTTGTAAGGAAAACAACAATAAAGTCAATGCGAGCGCCAGCCAGAAAATGTGCCAGGGGGAAAACGTTTGTGCAAGACTGTACTAATGTCTGCATACTTGATCTGGGGAAACACTGGGGGAAGTGCTTGGACTTTCTTCAAAGAGAGAAGTTTGTCCGGCTCGGCTCGGTAAAGCCTCAAACATAAATTGTCCGCAACAGTCAAATGGGCTAATTCTATGTGAATTAATTAGGAGGCGGAACACACCTCAATTCGAACTGTTGTTAGAAAATACAACTTTTTAGAAAATAATTAGAAATTGACAAGTTGAAACAGCCTATAGATAATTAGCAGCCAGCGTGTGCCGTGGTTTGAAGGCAGCGCGGGTTAACTGTCCTGTTGCGTAACAATCACATTTTGGAACAGTGAGTGCATTCTGACATTACGCGCATAAAGAAACTCACGCTGGGGCGACCGTTAGAGATATTTGGAACTCACACTTGAAGAGGTTAAGAGATAAGAGCCAGTTTTGGTTTGCTTGTTGGTGTCCTAATCTCTCAATTGAATTATCAGCCTTCTGCAGAGCTCACTTGTGACACACCACTGTGATAACGAATGATATGGCTGACATCCAGATGTCTGCATACTGTTCAGTATGGCACAGTCACACAGGTTTAGATCTTATCTTGTATGTAGAGGATCATGTATCAATAACCAGCATCCATCACTATTTTACTTGAGATCTTGAGACAGTTAGGGTTGGTTTGCGTAATTTGTTTTTGGCTGTCCAGTCAGTCGCGTCTGTCCATGCTCTGAGCAGCTAGGTTGGTGAGCTGTTTACCCTTGGTGTCAGATTGAGACTTGTGGCTCTGATGAGGAGCTGTGATAAGCCAGACGTTGAGTGTTAGCGTCTCTCCCCGTCTTTCTCTCTGTCTTTCTCTCTCTGTCTGTCTTTCATTCTCTTTCTTTCTCTCTCTGTCTGTCTTTAATTCTCTGTCTTTCTCTCTCTCTCTCTCTGTCTGTCTTTCTCTCTCTGTCTGTCTTTCATTCTCTGTCTTTCTATCTCTCTGTCTTTCTTTCTCTGTCTGTCTTTCATTCTCTGTCTTTCTCTCTCTCTGTCTTTCTCTCCCTATTTCTGTCTCTCTTTGTTGCTCTCTGTCTCTCTCTTTGCCTGCCTGTCTGTCTCTCCCGGCCTGTCTCGCTCTCTGTCTTTCTCTCTCTCTGTCTTTCTCTCCCTATTTCTGTCTCTCTTTGTTGCTCTCTGTCTCTCTCTTTGCCTGCCTGTCTGTCTCTCCCGGCCTGTCTCGCTCTCTGCCTGTCTCGCTCTCTGCCTGTCTCTCTCTCTGCCTGTCTGCCTGTCTGTCTGCCTGTCTGTCTGTCTGTCTGCCTCTCTCTCTCTCTCTCTCTCTCTCTCTCTCTCTCTCTCTCTCTCTCTCTCTCTCTCTCTCTCTCTCTCTCTCTCTCTCTCTCTCTCTCTCCTGTAAATTGCCATCTTAATTGGGTGTCTTGAACAGAATAAAAGTGCCTTCTCAACACTTGTTGTTGGGCCTTGTCATTCTGTAGCTATGGCCAGGCAAAACCTGGGAGAACAGAGGGAAGAAAATGCTCTTTATCAATGATGAGAGGATCTAGGAGGAATTTGCTGGCCTTTGCATAGTAATATATTTGTCCTATTTCACACAAGTACAAGTGTGTATTATACGCGTGTGTGAATTTGTGTGTTTTTTGCATATCCCAAATCCCCCAAGACACACTCAGAGACTGTATATTTCACTGGAACAAAGTGGAAGAATGACCTTCCTTGGCATGAATATGGGCTCAGGGGCACATGGCTCCTGTGAACGTTTTGATGACATAACATCAGCGGTTACAGAGAGTAGTGGATTGTTGCAATATTGCTCCTTTCTGAGTTTAAGCATGAAAAAGAATAGAGCATCACAACAGTTTAGAAATAGCTCTGATTCAGTGGCTATTGATGTGAGCTCCGTACTGCCTGCAAGTCTTTCCATGGGAATCTGACAGAATGCCTAACTTTAGCTTTCTATAAGACATTGTAATTACTGTTTGGCAGTAATGTTACATTTGAGCAAGGCATGGAATGCCTTTGGTCTTGTCTGTCAATGGGGCATCACTATCTGGCAATCTTGCTGTGGTTGCTGCCGTTAAACCAACCTTCTGTTTAACTCTAGCTTCTTTAACCCGAGTGTGTGTTGTGAGAGAGGGACTTTCGTGTTGTTTTCAGAGATTGTTATGTTGTTGTCCAGAGACCACAGGAAGGAGATGTGGGTGGAGCGGACAGCATAGTTGGGGAATTGACTGACCACCACTGACAAACCCCCTCTTCCCTTCCCTCTCCTTCCAACCTGGAAACAAGTTTGGCTGCTCTCTCCCCAGGGAGTGACCGTAAGTCACCCTGTAGCCTTTTGGGTGGGACAAACGGACTGACATCTTTGGACGGCCTGTGCCTCTATAAGCAGTCTGCCAGATGCACCAGAAGCAGCTGCTAGTGGCTTTAGGTCAATATGGACTGTGGCATGCTATGTGCTTCATTATTAGAGAAAGAGGCCCTTAATTACGTCCACAGAGCGCAGACATCAGACCTGGTTTGGTCCGTCAGTGGAACGAATGGTGAGGAGGACCAGGCCTCAGCTACATTAAAGAACCTAGCTCTGCTCTCCCTAATGTAATGCAGCCCAGATTCCATTGGGCGCTGTGTCTTTATGAGTGTGTTTGGTGTGTATTAAAGACACAAGTGTGTCATGCAAACCAAGTGTAGGTACATGTCTGTAATAAAAGCACTGATGTAAAACAAGTCATAGGCAATCTGTGTTTATGGATAATTTATTGAAATTGAATTCCTCTCTTTAACTTTTCATTGGTGGTGGCCAAGACTGCCATCAGCCTTGACCAGACAAAATTTGGCGCCAACGTAGCCAAAAACGATTGCTATAATATGAGCTCATAAATGCTGGTATGCCTTCTTTTATTGTCGTCCTGTTTCCTCTGTGTGTGTTGATGAGAAGACCATGAGGGGGATTTATTTGGGGCTGGCGTTAGTTCTGCCTTTCATAGTGATGTGAGGGAGGACTATGTTCCTCACATGAAGGTCTCTGAAGCCTCATCCGATTGCTGTGCAGCACTGGTTGATCTCAAAGCCAGTTACACAGAAATACCCACAGGTAGTCTGACCACACTGACTGAATGGGCTTTGTTGTGATGTGGGGGACTGCCAACACATCCACCACCAACTGGGACAACATGTGAGTCTCAGACAATAACGATGGTCAGCATCTGTTGAGATTCCTGGAGGTATTCTGTTTCCCTGTTTTGGCAGTTGACGTCACAGTAAAACCTTTCCTTCTGGGAGAGCCTATCATAATGTCTGATCCTGTAGTTTCTCTCCGTCCGCCGATGTGCAGACATTTAGAGAGCTTTAACTTCTTACGGAGCGGTGAAATGCAAGGCGCCAAATTCAAAATCCAAAAGTTGAATTATTAAACATGTACCAATATACAAGTGTTTCATAGTCATCTAAAGCTCTGCTTCTTGGCAATATCACAGCGTTGTCAGATTTCAAAAAGGCTTTACGGCGAAAGCACCACATTTGATTGTTTGAGGGTAGCACCTAACATATTTTTCCATTACCATGAATTCATAAGCTATCACGGTTCACACATAACACATTTCACAGCGAAAACAAATCAATTACCTTTTGAAGAACTTCTGCTGAGGGCTTCATAAGTGTCCAATGAAGACAATCCATGGTTCTTTTGTTAGAAAAAGTAATGTATTATATCCATAAATCTTTGTTTGGTTGGCGCGTTATAATCAGAAAAAACAGCGTCGACTTCTCCATTGAAACGTGAAGAGAACTCGTTCAACCTATACCTATAAACTTGTCCAAGAACAATCAAACATCATTGTAAATGCATCCTTAGGAACACTTTTATGTATAAATAGTATAATATTTCAACCGGAATATAAACTGGGCGATAAGAAAGGAAAAAACCACAGAGCGTGCAAGCCGGGAGTGCGCGTTTACTTGTAAGGACATCTCAGTGGACACTTCCTTATTCCTCTTCTGCTCTGCTCTAAAAGCAGCTAAAATGAATCAGAACACTTTCTCGAGACTGTTGACATCCAGAGGAAGTGATAGGTACTGCATTCATATGCCCTTATAAGGGCATTTTCATAAGGGAGGGGCTCTAAATGAGGCAATGTGTCAAAACCACTTTTTCCAAGACAGAAATTCCTCGGGGTTTCGCCTGCCATATCCGTTCTGTTTTACTCACATACAAAATGTTAACACTTTTAGAAAATTCAGTCAGATCCATAGAGGGAAGTCCTTAGTACCCGTGCTATTCAATGCTGGTCTGACCAATCGGAACCCACGCTTCAAGATTGTTTTGATCACGCGGACTTGGATATGTTTCGGGTAGCTTCCAAGAATAATATTGATGAATATACTGAAACGGTAACTGAGTTCATCAGGAAGTGGATAGGGGATGTTGTACCCACTGTGACTAGATGGCAGAATTCACGCAAAACTGAAAGCGCGAACCACCGCATTTAAACATGGCAAGGTGACTGGGAATATGGCAGAATACAAACAGAGTAGTCATTCCCTCCGCAAGGCAATCAAACAGGCAAAATGTCAGCATAGAGACAAAGTGGTGTTGCAATTCAACAGCTCAGATATGAGACATATGTGGCATGGTCTACAGACGATCACGGACTACAAAAGGAAAACCAGCCACGTCGCGGACACCGACGTCTTGCTTCCGGACAAGCTTAACACGTTCTGAGGATAACACAGTGTCACCAACTCGGCCCGCTACCAAGGACTGTGGGCTTTCCTTCTCCGTGGCCGACGTGAGTAAGACATTTAAATGGGTTAACCCTCGCAGGGCTGCCGGCCCAGACTGCATCCCTAGCCGTGTCCTCAGAGCATGCGCAGACCGGCTGGCTGGTGTGTTTACGGACATATTCAATCTCTCCCTATCTCAGTCTGCTGTCCCCACATGCTTCAAGATGGCCACCATTGTTCCTGTACCCAAGAAAGCAAAGGTAACTGAACTAAATGACTATCGCCCTGTAGCACTCACTTCTGTCAGCATGAAGTGCTTTGAGAGATTAGTCAAGGATTGTATCACCTCCATCTTACCTGTCACCCTAGACCCACTTCAATTTGCTTACCGCCCCAATAGGTCCACAGACGATGCAATCGCCATCACACTAAACACTGCCCTATCCCATCTGGACAAGTGGAATACCTATGTAAGAATGCTGTTATTTGACTATAGCTCAGCATTAAACAGCATAGTACCCTCCAAGCTCATCATTAAGCTCGAGGCCTTGGGTCTGAACCCCACCCTGTGCAATTGGGTCCTGGACTTCCTGACGGGCCACCCCCGAGGTGGTGAAAGTAGGAAACAACACCTCCACTTCGTTGATCCTTAACTTCTTGGGGAGCGGCACCGGTGACCTCACCGGTGACGGTTTTGGAGAGTCTGGCATGCCCAAAGCAAAATGCCTGCCACTCAGGCTCAGAAAATAGGATATGCACATAATTAGTACTATTGGATAGGAAACACTCTGACGTTTCTAAAAGTGTTAACATAATGTCTGTGAGTATAACAGAACTCATTTAGCAGGCAAAACCAGAGAAAAAAACATCCGGAAATCAGTTTCTGGTGACCTTTGGCTCTGTTAGGCACACTCCCTATTGAATTCATTTGTTACCAGGACTGAGACTGCAGTACCTATGGCTTCCACTAGATGTCAGCAGTCTATATACAAAGACTCAGAGAGATTGGAGTAAACACAACGAATAGGTACAGGATATGGCATGGGGACCTGAAATGTCAACAAGTTTTCTCAGGCGCGAGTCTGGCTGGCGTGCCCCACTTTATTTTACTTATATAAGGTATAGGTGACCATCCGAGTGAAATATTATCGCTAATATTCATAAAAGGATAGCTAAGGATGCATTTTAACTGGTATTTGATTTGTTTAGGAAAAGTTTATAGGTTTATTTGAACGCGTTCTCTTCACGTTTCAATGGGCGATTCGATGTTGGATTTTCTGAACATAACGCACCAACCAAATGGAGATTTATGGATATAATTAATGACTTTTTCTAACAAAAGAACCATTGGATGTCTTCGTTCGACACTTGGGAAGCCCTCAGCAGAAGTTCTTCAAAAGGTAAGGGATTTGTTTTCGCTGTGAAATGTGTTTTGTGTGAACCGCGATGGTTTATGAATTTATGCTAATGCAGAAATATTGGAGGTGCTACCCTCAAACAATCAAATGTTCTGCTTTCGCCGTAAAGCCTTTTTGAAATCTGACAACGCTGTGATAAAGCAGAGCTTTTGATGACTATGCAACACTTGTTTATTGATGAATGTTTAATAATTCAACTTTTGGATTTTGAATTTGGCGCCTTACATTTCACCGGGTAGTGTCCCACTGCTCCCTAAGTAGTTAAATAGCCATCACTAGCACAGAGAAACTGCTGCCTATATACACAGACTTTAATAAACGGAATACTAGTTACTTTAATAATGTCACGTTAATAATGTTTACATATCTTGCATTACTCATCTCATATGTATATACTGTATTTATACTATTCTACTATATCTTAGTCTATGCTGCTCTGACATTGCTCGTCCAAATAAATTCCATTCCTTACTTAGATTTGTGTGTATTGGGTATATGTTGTTAAATTGCTAGATATGACTTGTTTCATACTGCTGCACTGTCAGAACTAGAAGCACAACCATTTTGCCACACCTGCAATAACATTGCTATACTCCTGTATGTGACCAATAAAATTTGATTTGAAGGTGCTTTAATCCATACTCAAAAGCACAGCCTGTATCCTTTTACTGCAACTTAACACCTACTACTAACTGGACTGAGGATTTGTCCCCACCCCAGCGTTAGTGATTGACTTATTTTACCCCACCCCACTGTGTTATAGAACTAGTGTGGACTCAATCCTGTGGTGAGGGTTTGGGCGTATTGCACTTAGCGGCAAAGCATAGCCAGGTGCCTGCTTGATGTTCCAGCCACAGTATTTACCATCCCATTGGATTTTTCCCTTACTCCTTGACACTTGCCGCTAGTTAAATGAACTAACTTAGAGTCTCTATCGTTCTTTCTCCCTCTCGCTCTCCCTTGCTCTCCTTGACACCTGTCTGCCTAAACAATTTATTGACTTAACCTTTAAGTGGTATGTAAATAATGGCTTGCACACTCATCCACTTGGCTGATGTGTTCATGAGCACACTTCACGCTGACAGTGAAGAAACACTGAGACCCATCCTGGGAGGTAATGTCATCCCATGATCAATATTATTGTCTGCTCCATAGAGTGAGTTGGGGCTTTTATTTAATCGTTCCTAACAACATGTGAGGTGGTACATTTCCCGTGGAAGCCGGAATGGGGTTATTGCAAATTATTCCTGATTGTGGTGGCATTTTTATCGATACTATTTTAATGGAAAATAAATGCTGTTTTGGGTACAGGAATGATTAAGTGAAGGGGAGCTGAGAGGCAGGGGGAGGGATGGGAGGGTGTGGTGGACTTGTTGGTGTTTTCGTCTGATTGAAACAGCAGGACTCCTCACTGAGCTGACAGGCCCTGCAGAGAGGAGTAGCTCCACTGAGGAGGAGAGAAGAAACAGGATTCACTCGGTCACTCAGAATCTGCTCT
The DNA here is from genome assembly GCA_030435695.1 of Brachymystax lenok tsinlingensis. Taxonomy (NCBI): domain Eukaryota; kingdom Metazoa; phylum Chordata; class Actinopteri; order Salmoniformes; family Salmonidae; genus Brachymystax; species Brachymystax lenok. The sequence continues at coordinate 36,222,217 of CM059819.1, read as the reverse complement.
AACCACTGTAGCCCTAGTAGTGACAGCAGAGAGGCAGGAGAAGGAAGGGGAAGATAGTGGGAGGAATAGATGAGAGGTATGAGTGGATAAGGAGAGGGAATGGTGGAAGAGAGGAGAAACTGACTAAACTGAGGGATAGTGTATATAATGGGGTGTACTTCTTTTGCATCCCTTTACTACACGGAGCCCTACTAATCCATTATGACTGGTCTGCCGATGTAACCGCACGAGGAGGCTACAACAGACTTATTCCGTTGCAACGTCCCTCTAAGGCCCTTCTGCTAGCTTGCTAGCCCCGGCCCGCTAGCTGTCTGAATCGCCGTGTCTCCAGCTCGCCTAGCTACCCACTGGACCCCTATGATCACTCGGCTACACATGCCTCTCCCTAATGTCAATATGCCTTGTCCATTGCTGTTTTGGTTAGTGATTATTGTCTTATTTCACTGTAGAGCCTCTAGCCCTGCTCAATATGCCTTAGCTAACCCTTTAGTTCCACCTCTCACCTGGTTTAAATGATGTTTCTGGAGACAATATCTCTCTCATCGTCACTCAATGCCTAGGTTTACCTCCACTGTATTCACATCCTACCATACCTTTGTCTGTACATTATGCCTTGAATATATTCTATCGCACACAGAAACCTGCTCCTTTTACTCTCTATTCCGAACGTACGAGACGACCAGTTCTTATAACCTTTAGCCGTACCCTTATCCTACCCCTCCTCTGTTCCTCTGGTGATGTAGAGGTTAATCCAGACCCTGCAGTGCCTAGCTCCACTCCCATTCCCCAGGTGCTCTCATTTTTTTACTTCTGTAACCGTAAAAGCCTTGGTTTCATGCATGTTAACATTAGAAGCCTCCTCCATAAGTTTGTTTTATTCACTGCTTTAGCACACTCGGATGTCCTAGCCGTGTCTGAATCCTGTCTTAGGAAACCGGAAATTTCCATCCCTAACTATAACATTTTCCGACAAGATAGAACTGCCAAAGGGGGGCGGAGTTGCAATCTACTGCAGAGATAGCAGGCAGAGTTTTGTCATACTATCCAGGTCTGTGCCCAAACAATTTGAGCTTCTACTTTTAAAAATTTCCAGAAACAAGTCCCTCACCGCCCCCAACCATATGTGAATTGATTGCCCCCCATCTATCTTCAGAGCTCGTGCTGTTAGGTGACCTAAACTGGGACATGCTTAACACCCCCGGGCATCCTACAATCTAAGCTTGATCCCCTCAATCTCACACAAATGATCAATGAACCTACCAGGTACAACCCCAAATCCGTAAACACGGGCACCCTCATAGATATCATCCTAACCAACTTGCCCTCCAAATACACTGCTGTCTTCAACCAAGATCTCAGCGATCACTGCCTCATTGCCTGCGTCCGTAACTGGTCTGCGGTCAAACGACCACCGAGCAGGCCTTTCTAATCGACCTGGCCCGGGTATCCTGGAAGGATATTGACCTCATCCCGTCAGTAGAAGATGCCTGGTTATTCTTTGAAAGTGCTTCCTAACCATCTTAAATAAGCATACCACATTCTAAAAATGTCGAACCAGGAACAGATATAGCCCTTGGTTCACTCCAGACCTGACTGCCCTTGACCAGCACAAAAATATCCTGTGGTGTACTGCATTAGCAGCGAATAGCCCCTGTGATATGCAACTTTTCAGGGAAGTTAGGAACCAATAAACCCAGGCAGTTAGGAAAGCAAAGGCTAGCTTTTTCAAACAGAAATGTTCATCCTGTAGCACAAACTCAAAAACGTTCTGGGACACTGTAAAGTCCATGGAGAACAAGAGCACCTCCTCCCAGCTGCTAAGAAACACTATCGCCACCGATAAATCCACAATAATTGAGAATTTCAATAAGCATTTTATTTTCTGAAAGAGCTGCAAAATCTGGACCCCTACAAATCAGCCGGGCTAGACAATCTAGACCCTCTCTTTCTAAAATTATCTGCCGAAATTGTTGCAACCCCTATTACTAGCCTGTTCAACCTCTCTTTTGTATTGTCTGAGATCCCCAAAGATTGGAAAGCTGCCGTGGTCATCCCCCTCTTCAAAGGGGGAGACACTCTAGACCCAAACTGCTACAGACCTATATCTATCCTACCCTGCCTTTCTAAGGTCTTCGAAAGCCAAGTTAACAAACAGATCACCGACCATTTCGAATCCCACCGTACCTTCTCCGCTATGCATTCTGGTTTCCGAGCTGGTCATGGGTGCACCTCAACCACGCTCAAGGTCCTAAACAAAATCATAACCGCCATCGATAAGAGACAATACTGTGCAGCTGTATTCATCGACCTGGCCAAGGCTTTCGACTCTAACAATCACCACATTCTCATCGGCAGACTCAACAGCCTTGGTTTCTCAAATGACTGCCTCGCCTGTTTCACCAACTACTTCTCAGGTAGAGGTCAGTGTGTCAAATCGGAGGGCCTGTTGTCCGTACCTCTGGCAGTCTCTATGGGGGTGCCACAGGGTTCAATTCTTGGGCCGACTCTCTTCCTTGCATACATCAATGATGTCGCTCTTGCTGCTGGTGATTCTCAAATCAAATCAAATCAAATTTTATTTGTCACATACACATGGTTAGCAGATGTTAATGCGAGTGTAGCGAAATGCTTGTGCTTCTAGTTCCGACCATGCAGTAGTATCTAACAAGTAATCTAACAAATTCACAACAACTACCTTATACACACAAGAGTAAAGGAATGAATACGAGTATGTACATATAAATATATGGATGAGCGATGGCTGACCGGCATAGGCAAGATGCAGTAGATGGTATGGAGTACAGTATATACACACATACACACACACATATATTAGATGAGTAATGTAGGATATGTAAACATTATATAAATGGCATTGTTTAAAGTGGCTAGTGATACATTATTTCATCCAATTATAATTATTAAAGTGGCTAGAGATTTGGGTCGATGACCGAACGGCATAGGCAAGATACAGTAGATGGTTTAGAGTACAGTGTATACATTTGATATGAGTATGTCGGATACGTAAACATTATATACAAAATTGTTTAAAGTGGCTAGTGATACATTTGTTACATCCAATTCCTATGTATAAAGTGGCTAGAGATTTAAGTCAGTATGTTGGCAGCAGCCACTCAATGTTAGTGATGGCTGTTTAACAGTCTGATGGCCTTGAGGTAGAAGCTGTTTTTCAGTCTCTCGGTCCCAGCTTTGATGCACCTGTACTGACCTCGCCTTCTGGATGATAGCGGGGTGAACAGGCAGTGGCTCGGGTGGTTGCTGTCCTTGATGATCTTTTTGGCCTTTCTGTTCCCGCACCTACCCGCCCGTCCAGCATCACTACTCTGGACGGTTCTGACTATGAATATGTGGACAACTACAAATACCTAAGTGTCTGGTTAGACTGTAAACTCTTGTTCCAGACTCACATTAAGCATCTCCAATCCAAAATTACATCTAGAATCTGCTTCCTATTTCGCAACAAAGCATCCTTCACTCATGCTGCCAAACATACCCTCGTAAAACTGACTATCCTACCCATCCTTGACTTCGGCGATGTCATTTACAAAATTGCCTCCAACACTCTACTCAACAAATTGGATGCAGTCTATCACAGTGCCATCCGTTTTGCAGTCTATCACACATGCAGTCTATCACAGCCCCATTTACTACCCACCACTACGACCTGTACACTCTCGTTTGCTGGCCCTCGCTTCATACCCGTCTCCAAACCCACTGGCTCCAGGTCATCTACAAGTCTTTGCTAGGTAAAGCCCTGCCTTATCTCAGCTCACTGGTCACCATAGCAGCACCCACCCGTAGCACGCGCTCCAGCAGGTATATTTCATTGGTCACCCCCAAAGCCAATTCCTCCTTTGAACGCTTTTCCTTCCAGTTCTCTGCTTCCAATGACTGTAACGAACTGCAAAAATCACTGAAGTTGGAGACTCATATCTCCCTCACTAACTTTAAGCACCAGCTGTCAGAGCAGCTCACAGATCACTGCACCTGTACATAGCCCATCTGTAAATAGCCCATCCAACTACCTCATCCCCATACTGTTATTTATTTATTTATTTTTCTCCTTTGCACCCCATGCACATTCATCTTCTGCACATCTATCAATCCAGTGTTTAATTGCTATATTGTAATTACTTCGCCACTATGGCCTATTTATTGCCTACCTCCCTTATCTTACCTCATTTGCACACACTGTATATAGACTTTTCCTATTGTATTATTGATTGTATGTTTGTTTATTCCATGTGTAACTCTGTGTTGTTGTTTGTGTCGCACTGCTTTGCTTTATCTTGGTCAGTTGTAAATGAGAACTTGTTCTCAACTGGCCTACCCAGTCAACCTACTGTGATGGGCATCTTCGCCCTACACCCCCAGCTTCGTTTAAACTAACTTCCTAATCCTGCTGGGTCATTGCAGTGCATGTAGGAGATGCCTGTAAGGGGGGTTAAGTCGTCTCATCCCCCGGCCCACAGGACAGGTCTGAGCCTTGTGTCACTCTGCTCCAACAAGGAAATAACCTAACAACGGACAGATGGCCTTTACAACCAACTTTATGTGTGTTTTTGTTGGAGTTTGTATGGGTGATTTGCCCCTCCCTCTCTACCCCCTAATCCCAGAAAGTTTGACCGCCCCTAATGCGGAGCGATATATTGGGGTTTGTACTGCGTCCTAACCAGCCATGTCATTCGACGTCCATCCATGTCTGAGGACGTCGGGAGATGATGTGGAAACTGGCCACTAGGTGCAACAGTGAGCATCGTTACCTTCAAGTAGGTTTCAGTTTTGCTAGGGTGTTGTGGACAGGAATGGTGAAGCATAGGACCTGAAGGTTCCAAGTTCAAATCCAGCGATATACATTTTTTTGTTTGTTTTAAGCCTATCCCAAACCTTAATTCAAACTTGCAACCTTTGGAATTAGAGGCAGAATGCCTAACCTTAAGATTTTGGAGTTTAAGTCTAAACTTAACCCTAACCTTAAAGATAATGCAGAAATTGCCCATCAAAACGAATGTATTTGTTTCACGCTTTGAAGCTCATACCCTGCAGTCAGATGTGATCTACTCTTGGCTTAGGAGCTGTAACACAGGGTTGAAAGATATATACTCTCACCCAGCTGCAGAGAGCAGCCAGTGAAACATGGAGTCAAACAGTATCTCTCCAGCCCTCCATCACTTCCTGGCCTGCCTAGGCTCTGGGCTGGCTGCTGAATAAATGATGGCAATTTGATACTGCACCACACTGACGCAGAGCTGTTCTAGACTCTGGACACTCAGTCAGAAATACACAGTTAGAGACAACTCCGAGACAGAGCAAGGTCACTATGCTGAACACAGCGCATCATTGCAACAACACCGGCGCCAGGTAGCCAGCATTGGGCCAGTAACTGAAAGGTCGCTACTTCGAATCCCTGAGCCGACAAGGTATAAAATCTGTCGCTGTGCCCTGGAGCAAGGCGTGTGCTCCAGGGTGTGGCTGGCTGTGACCCCACTCTCCAAGGGGGAGTTGGGATACACAAAATACACATTTCCAATTCACACGTGTAATACACTCTTGTACATGTGTGAAATAAGACAAATATATGTATACCAAATTATTATTACATATCAGTGAAGCCTTCATAATATGTTCAATATGTGTGTTGTGTTGCGTGCATTTGTTTATGCAGACATGTATACGGATGTGGTAACCAATCCTTAGCTGAGAAAACGATGTACACGCTTCAATGGGACAGAAGGCCGTGTGTTATTGTTCTGGATGGCCAGATACCGAGCAACAATGTAAAAAAACTGCCATGTGGGGAATCGTAAGTGGCTCGTTTCAGTTAGTATTATCTTGTTCTTGATACCTTGAGGTGTTTTGACTCATGTCACGTCTGTGCTTATATGGCAACAACAATTGCTAGCTAGCTAACAAACAACTGTAACGATGTATTTGAGAGACAACAAGTGCTCATTGTGCAACATTATTTAGAGATGAAATGTAGTTAACATGTTGTCAACAATCTAAGCCAACCCTGTCTGTTTTGCTCCATAGCTCCTGGGTCTCTTTCATGGGTTACATTGTTGTGGCTATTCCCCGTCTGCTGCTTCCCAAACTTCCCTCAGAACAAAAGAGCCACAGAGCCGTGGCCCATTGGTGAAAAACTTTTATAGCGTGTTTATCGGGATGCCAAACAAGCTTCATTTAGTTTCAGCAAAAGAGAGAGTGTTGGGTCATTCAACTACACCCATGTAAACACACGCCTTACACCCAAATTTTGTACACACAAAAGGATTTTCATGAGAGCCCATAGTGTCAGAACGGGAAGTGAAAGGAAAGGAACATTCGCTCTGCACTCCAACCCAACACACGTTACCACAAGCGCTCACACGATGAGTCACACACTCATTCACACATTCTTCCATGGTACACCCTCATATATACACAGCCGTGACATCTCCTATTCATTCCCCTGCTCTCCTTTCACCTACCCTCCCATCTCTCATCTGCCTCTCCTCCCTCTGGGTAGTGGGGCTGATAGTAAATCAAATGAGTGTGTTTGTGCCTGCATGGTGGATGGCGGAAGGGAAGGCTGACTCTGGGCTTTAAATAACCTGTATGTTTTTATATCCAGAGGGGGAACCCCATCAATAGAGGCCTCTACTCTCCCATCTGCTGCCCTCTGAAAAGCCTGTTACACTCCCCCCATCTACGGTTGAGTCGGCAGCCCTGTCAAAGGCCTCCTCTCCTCCCTCCTTCTCGTCTCCGCCTCTCCCTCAGCTACTGCCTCACTTGGTCTGCTCTGCTCCCGCCCTAAATATCTGACTGAAATGTCTCTCACTCACCACATCTTTCCCTATTCCTTATCAAGGCTGTCACTTTTCTGTCACTCGGATCTCAGTAACCACATGGTCTATCCAGACACTGAAGCTGTCCATTTCCTTTCACAAGTCTCGCATGCTAGGCTTCACGGTCTGTGAATGTGAATACTGACAATTCTGCTTCTCTCCAGTTCTCTGTCTTTGTGTCTTTGCAAAATCCCTTTCCATAGCTTGAGGGAGTTGAGGCAATACAATTCACATCGTTATTCATGTCATATATTATCCTTCACATATGTTTCCCGTTACGTAGTACCAATGATTCATACTGCACAACATATTTAATATGGCAAGTTAACAATGATCCATGTGTCGTCATACATAGAAGCCATTTAATCAAGCACATAGGGGTTCAGCATTTGCGTTTTGCAATGACCCATCACACACATTATTTTGACCAGTCTAAGCTTTTCTTTAAGCTTTCCAGTCTTTTATTGCGTTACCATTTCCTCACTGTTTTCCACCCCTCTTTTCCCTCAGCCCTCTATCTTGCAGTCCAGTGTGTCCTTGTAGTGGCGCCAGATGTGACTGTTGGATAGCTGCTGTAACTCTGTCGAAGCGGTGATGCCAGGTGTCCACAGGCGCTATGTCCTGTACAGTGACAGGATGATAAAGTGTAGTGAGGAAGATTCAAGACAGGGAAATGACCACCTGACCACAAACTCGAGCTCAGAATAACTCTGCCCTCCAGGCAGACAGCCTTGGCCATACGGATGAGAGACATACACGTGTAAGTAAGTGATTGAAGGGGAAGGGAGAGATTACGGTTAACATATTGAATATTTTAGTTAAAGACAGATCTGCTTCTTTTCATTCATTATTGCTCAGACTTTGTCAGACTTGCTGGATGGATGACAACACTGCGAGATCGACGTAGCCTGAAGGCAGCTAGCTTCTCCCCCTCAGATCCTTGGTTATTGTTAGCAACGGAGACAACGTGATGTAATCCCTGTAGGCGGTGGAGCAGAGCCCTGTGGCCAGGTGCTGTGGTGCTGTGTCATTAGCATGATCAGTGTTAATTAGCTGGCTGCTGCTGTTTAGTCATTCATGTATTCAGGCTAGCTGCAGGGTGGCACTGCACATCACCTCCTATTGCCCCCTACTGTCAACCTGAAGTGAAACTTCCAAGACACAGCAGTTTTCCTGCAGATTAAGATTCTCTCTCTGGGTTTACCTTTGCCTGACACGTAAATGGTATGAACCGCTCATGGTTAAAACATTGGTATAATTCTCTTGGTTCTTCTTTTGGGGCTCCCGAGTGGCGCAGCGGACTAAGACACTACATCTCAGTGCTAGAGGTATCGCTACAGACCCTGGTTCAATCCTGGGCTGTATCACAACCGGCTGTGATTGGGAGTCCCATAAGGCGGCGCCCAATAGACCCAGCGTCGTTAGGGGTAGGCCGTCATTGTAAATAAGAATTTGTTTTTAACTGACTTGCCTAGTTAAATAAAGGTTCAATCAATAAAACAAATGTCCCCCCAGGGTGACTGAGGCGCAACTGATTGGATATTTAAATGAAGGGTGTAAGACACGTCTTCTAACAAATTAAATATAAATCACATCAGATACATCAGAGGGAGACTGCAGTTCCTGATCGCCATTAAATACTTCATTCTTAAACTCTCTCTACTGAGACTCATTATCGGCAAGGTCGGTACGTTCGGAGTGAACAATACAGTGCCTTCGGAAAGTATTCAGACCCGTTGACTTTTTCCACATTTTGTTAGGTTACAGCCTTATTCTAAAATTGATTAAATCGTTTTTTCCCCTCATCAATCTACACACATTACACCTTAATGACAAAGCAAACTAGGTTTTTAGAAATGTTTGCTCATTTAAAAAAATATATATAATATCACATTTACATAAGTACTCAGACCCTTTACTCAGTACTTTGTTGAAGCACCTTTGGTCCCGATTACAGCCTTGAGTCTTCTTGGGTATGACGCTTCAAGCTTGGCACACCTGTATTTGGGGAGTTTCTCCCATTCTTCTCTGCAGATCCTCTCAAGCTCTGTCAGATTGGATGGGGAGCATCACTGCACAGCTATTATCAGGTCTCTCCAGAGATGTTCAATCGGGTTCAAGTCCGGGCTCTGGCTGGCCCACTCAAGGACATTCAGAGACTTGTCCCGAAGCCACTCATGTGTTGTCTTGGCTGTGTGCTTAGGGTCGTTGTTCTGTTGGAAGGTGAACCTTCGCCCCAGTCTGAGGTCCTGAACGCTCTGGAACAGGTTTTCATCAAGGATCTCTCTGTATTATGCTCCGTTCATTTTTTCCCAATCCTGACTAGTCTCGCAGTCCTTGCCGCTGAAAATCATCCCCACAGCATGATGCTGCCACCACCATGCTTCACCGTAGGGTCTCCACAGAGGAACTCTAGAGCTCTGTCAGAGTGACCATCGGGTTCTTGGTCACCTCCCTGACCAAGACCCTTCTCCCCCGATTGCTCAGTTTGGCCGGCCGGACAGCTTTAGGAAGAGTATTGGTGGTTCCAAACTTCCAGTTAAGAATGTTGGAGTCCACTGTGTTCTTGGGGACCTTCAATGCTGCAGAAATGTTTTGGTACCCTTCCCCAGATCTGTGCCTCGACACAATCCTGTCTCTCGGAGCTCTACGGACAATTCCTTTCACCTCATGGCTCGGTTTTTGCCTTGACATGCACTGTCAACTCTAGGACCTTTTATAGACAGGTGTGTGCCTTTCCAAATCATGTCCAATCAATTGAATTTACCACAGGTGGACTCCAATGAAGTTGTAGAAACATCTCAAGGATGATCAATGCAAACAGGATGCACCTGAGCTCAATTTCGAGTCTTATAGCAAGGGTCTGAATACTTATGTAAATAAGGTATTTCTGTTATTTATTTTTAATACATTTGCGAAAATGTCTAAAAACCTTTTTTCGCTTTGTTGTTATGGGATATTGTGTGTAGATTGCTGAGGACATTTATTTAATACATTTTAGAATAAGGCTGTAACATAACAAAATGTGGAAAAAGTTGAGGGGTCTGAATACTTTCCGAAGGCACTGTACATACACTATAGTGGAGTTGGTGTCCAGTGAAGGAAACACTATGTTGGGGTTCAGTTATTTACACAGGGAAGTTTTGCCACACCTCCTAAACACCCACTTCCACACGGTTAGCACCATAAAACAGAATTAGTCATTATATTTCTATGGTTAGCACCATGCACCTGGCCCTCTACTCACTGACTACCTCCAGTCTGAGGGAAGGGGTTGGGCAGGGAATCCATTCAGCTCTCATATTGCTGTAATGAGTCAGAGCGGAAACCCAATAGTCTGTGGGCAATGTCTCAAAAACACACAAACTCAAAGGCAGGGACAGAAGATGGGAATTTATTTTGCTGAAACCCATCTTTGGGAGTGAGTATATGAACATAATTTATTTCTGTGTCAATACATGTGTGAGTTTGTAAGCCACAGGTGGTTTGGTTTCTGGTTAGTATATTTGTGTGTGTGAGTGTGCGTGCGTAAATGCATGTGTGTGTGTGTTAGAAATACGTCTCTGATACTTTTATGTCCCCTTGGGCCCCTTAAAGTCATGGTTCTTTATTTGATGGCTGATTAGTGTTGAAACATCCCCTCTCTGTGCCGTGTCCCTCGTGCCCTGACGCCAGCTAACAGGATTAAAACGGCCAGCTTCTTCAGTCATCCTCACACCTCTGTCAGCTTCTAACCTATCAGTTTCCCCCGCAGTCACCGGCCCCCTCCACACACACATACACACAGTCTTGTATAACTAACTACTTCCGGCGCCGACAGAGATGGAGATGGCAGCCGACAGAGATGGAACCGACAGAGATGGAAGCCGACAGAGATGGCAGCCTCGCTTCACGTTTTCAGGAAACTATGCAGTATTTAGTTTTTTTATGTATTACTTCTTACATTGTTACCCCGGGAAATATTAAGTTTTATTACATACAACCGGGAGGAACTATTGGATATAAGAGCAACATCAACTTACCAACATTACGACCAGGAATACGACTTTCCCAAAGAGGATTCTCTGTTTGTTACCCCAACCAGGACAATAGACTGGATAGCACCAGCGACTCAAAACAACGGCGGCGCCGAGAAGAGGGAAACGCGCCGGTCTTTTGGTCAAGCTACGTCGACGGGCGCATCGTGCACCTCTCCCGAGTATTTTAATCGCCAATGTACAGTCTCTGGACAACAAAGTAGACGAAATCCGATCGAGGGTTGCCTTTCAGAGAGACATCCGAGACTGCAACGTTCTTTGCTTCACGGAAACATGGCTCACTCAGGACACGTTATCAGAGTCGGTACAGCCACCTGGTTTCTTCACGCATCGTGCCAACAGAAACAAACATCTATCTGGTAAGAAGAAGGGCGGGGGTGTGTGTCTTATGATTAACGAGACGTGGTGTGATCATAACAACATACAGGAACTCAAGTCCTTTGTTCACCTGACATAGAATTCCTTACAATCAAATGCAGACCGCATTATCTACCAAGAGAATTCTCCTCGATTATAATCACAGCCGTGTACATCCCCCCTCAAGCTGACACATCGACGGCAGTGAAAGAAATTCATTTCACTCTAGGTAAATTGGAAACCACATATCCTGAGGCTGCATTTATTGTGGCTGGGGATTTTAATAAGGCTAATTTGAAAACAAGGCTCCCGTAATTTTACCAGCATATCGAATGTGCCACCCGGCTGGTAAAATCCTGGATCATTGTTATTCCAACTTCCGTGATGCATACAAGGCTATTCTCCGCCCTCCTTTCGCAAGTCTGACCATGACTCCATTTTGTTGCTCCCAGCCTACAAACAGAAACTAAAACAGGAAACGCCCGTTCTCAGGTCTGTTCAACGCTGGTCCAACCAATCCGATTCCATGCTGCAAGATTGCTTCGAGCACGTGGACTGGGATATGTTCCGAATAGCATCTGACAACAACATTGATGTATACGCTGATTCGGTGAGCGAGTTTATTAGCAAGTGCATTGGTGATGTTGTACCCATAGCAAATATTAAAACCTTCTCCAACCAGAAACCGTGGATTGGTGGCAGCATTCGCGCAAAACTGAAAGCGCAAACCACTGCTTTTAACCAGGGTAAGGCTACCGGAAACATGACTGAATACAAACAGTGTAGCTATTCCCTCCGCAAGGCAATCAAACAAGCTAAGTGTCAATATAGAGACAAAGTAGAGCAACGGCTCTGACACAAGAGGAATGTGGCAGGGTCTACAGTCAATCACGGACTACAAAAAGAAAACCAGCTCCGTTGCGGACCATGACGTCCTGCTCCCAGACAAACTAAACAACTTCTTTGCTCGCTTTGAGGACAATACAGTGCCACCGACACGGCCTGCTACCAAAACCTGCGGGCTCTCCTTCACCGCAGCCAATGTGAGAAAACATTTAAATGTGTTAACCCTCGCAAGGCTGCCGGCCCAGATGGCATCCCTGGCCGTGTCCTCAGAGCATGTGCAGACCAGCTGGCTGGTGTGTTTACGGACATATTCAATCAGTCCCTATCCCAGGCTGCTGTTCCCACATGCTTCAAGAGGGCCACCATTGTTCCTGTTCCCAAGAAAGCTAAGGTAACTGAGCTAAATGACTATCGCCCGTAGCACTCACTTCCGTCATCATGAAGTGCTTTGAGAGATTAGTCAAGGATCATATCACCTCCATCCTGCCAGACACCCTGGACCCACTCCAATTTGCTTACCGTCCCAATAGGTCCACAGGCAGCGCAATCACAATCACACTGCATACTGCCCTAACCCATCTGGACAAGAGGAATACTTATGTAAGAATGCTGTTCGTCGACTACAGCTCAGCGTTTAACACCATAGTTCCCTCCAAGCTCGTCATTAAGCTCGAGACCCTGGGTCTCGACCCAGCCCTGTGCAACTGGGTCCTGGACTTCCTGACGGGCCGGACCCAGGTGGTGAGGGTAGGAAACAACATCTCCACCCCGCTGATACTCAACACTGGGGCCCCACAAGGGTGCGTTCTCAGCCCTCTCCTGTACTCCCTGTTTACCCATGACTGTGTAGCCAAGCACGCATCCAACTCAATCATCAAGTTTGCTGACGACACTACAGTGGTAGGCTTGATTACCAACAACGACGAGACGGCCTACAGGGAGGAGGTGAGGGCCCTCGGAGTGTGGTGTCAGGAAAACAACCTCTCACTCAATGTCAACAAAACAAATGAGATGATCGTGGACTTCAGGAAACAGGAGAGGGAGCACCCCCCTATCCACATCGAGGGGACAGTAGTGGAGAAGGTGGAAAGTTTTAAGTTCCTCGGCGTACACATCACGGACAAACTGAATTGGTCCACCCACACAGACAGCGTAGTGAAGAAGGCGCAACAGCGCCTCTTCAACCTCAGGAGGCTGAAGAAATTCGGCTTGTCACTAAAATCACTCACAAACTTCTACAGATGCACAATCGAGAGCATCCTGTCGGGCTGTATCACCGCCTGGTACGGCAACTGCTCAGCCCACAACCGTAAGGCTCTCCAAAGGGTAGTGAGGACTGCACAATGCATCACCGGGGGTAAACTACCTGCCCTTCAGGACACCTACACCACCCGATGTCACAGGAAGGCCAAAAAGATGATCAAGGACAACAACCACCCGAGCCACTGCCTGTTCACCCCGCTATCATCCAGAAGGCGCGGTCAGTACAGGTGCATCAAAGCTGGGACCGAGAGACTGAAAAACAGCTTCTACCTCAAGGCCATCAGATTGTTAAACAGCCATCACTAACATTGAGTGGCTGCTGCCATCATACTGATCTCTAGCCACTTTAAACATAGGAATTGGATGTAACAATGTATCACTAGCCACTTTAAACAATTTTGTATATAATGTTTACGTATCCGACATACTCATATCAAATGTATACACTGTACTCTAAACCATCTACTGAATCTTGCCTATGCCGTTCGGCCATCGACCCAAATCTCTAGCCACTTTAATTATTATAATTGGATGAAATAATGTATCACTAGCCACTTTAAACAATGCCATTTATATAATGTTTACATATCCTACATTACTCATCTCATATATATATATATATATGTGTATATACTGTACTCCATACCATCTACTGCATCTTGCCTATGCCGGTCAGCCATCGCTCATCCATATATTTATATGTACATGCTCGTATTCATTCCTTTACTCTTGTGTGTATAAGGTAGTTGTTGTGAATTTGTTAGATTACTTGTTAGATACTACTGCATGGTCGGAACTAGAAGCACAAGCATTTCGCTACACTCGCATTAACATCTGCTAACCATGTGTATGTGACAAATACAATTTGATTTGATTTGACCTTGTGGGGACACACAATTCAGTCCCATTCAAAATCGTATTTTCCCTAACCCCTAACTAACCCTAACCTTAACCTTAATCTCAACACCTAACCTCAAACCTAAAACTAACCCTAGCTCTTAACCCTAATGCTAACCCTAACACTAAGTCTAACATTAACCCTAACCCCCCCCTAGATATAGCAGTTAGTCTTGTGGGGACTAATAAAATGTCACACGGTGTTGACCTTTATGTCCTCAGTGAAAGCAAGCTTTATTTTGCTGATATTTGCAGCAGTACCAGTCAGTCTCTGCAGTGCAGAAGGCCCCTCTCTCACCCTGGCTGTTACCATTGGACCCTGATTCTGAAATGACCCTGGCAGACTCCCCTCTCTCTGCTGGTCATGTGTGCCCTGACCCTCTCATTGTCCCCCCTCATCCTGCTGGGTGGAGACCCTATTAAGAGCACAGTCACAGCCAGGGCAGGTTGTTCGGATCATTGATATGTAGAAGATAGAGACTGCTATGCCAGCTGTGTGATAGTCAGATCTCAATTCCTGTCCCTCCCTCTCCATTGTCCAATCCCCCAACAAGCCCTAATATCCATGGATTGTTTTTTTTTTACTGTCTAGAATTGGGAGATTTTGTTGCTTGCCAAAGCAGTTAGGCACTACAGGCTGAGAGAATTTAATGAGCCATGACACTGTGTGCAGTATTTGGACAAACTTCACTGAAGAAAAATTTATCAGACTGTTCATATGTTTGGCGATCTTGTTAAGTCTCTAGTACTTACATTTTGCAAAATGCTTCCCTCCGCTGTCTGTTGAAGATGTATTATCATGAGACCAAGATGACCAAATCATGACCCAATCTCCCGATGGTGTTGGATTTAACGTAAGTCACGGTACAATGATGTTCTCCATTGAATAACATGAGCTAGATTCAAATGAACCAGGAGTTCTCACTCCATCACTCCCACATATATTTGGTGAGACTTGTTGAGATACTATTTAGGTCACTTGATGTAGTGAAGTCAATTGTTTCCTCCTATGGTGATTTGCTGTAAGTGTTAGCCCCCACTGTCTGTGTTTACCATCTCAGGTCTGCTCATGTGGATGTCTGCACTTCTAAGTAAAGAGATGCAGAGACAAGCACTCAGGTTAATAGCTATATGGTGTTTTGCGTTTTCAGATCAAAACGAATGAAGCGGTGACAAGAAATTGATTTCCGCTTCACCAAGATGGAAGAAAGATTAAATCACTGTGGTTGTAGAACCTATGCTACACATCCTGTTTGAAGTCCTTCTTACCTTTGGCAGTTTCAAGTGTAAAACCGCAAAGTGCTGGAGTGTAGCCAACTGGGACATGCTCTTTCAATACAGCCTGTAACAACTAAAGCAGTTGTGCTTTTTAGATAACGCACCTATTTGTGTGTCTTGTTAGCAACAGGACAGTGCATTGCAATGCAGCAGCGAATCATATTGTTCTTTTCTCTCTTCCACTTGAATACAGTTGTAAACAGAGCCTGTGTCACACTGGTATAAAAGGATTTGGAGACAGGCATAAGGAATACACAATAGGGGGTTTTAATACACCCAAAACAATCACGTCTACAAAATACTGGGCAGTACCCAAACAAAAGAGCGAGGGTAAACTTCGTTGAACGCCATGGGACGATACCCGTAATACACAATATATAACGCACGCAGCACAACAGCTGCACCAACGCATAGGTACTGACACGACCAACGGACATGGGAACAATAACCCACAGAGGGAACATATATAACATACTAATCAGGGGAAATGGGAACCAGGTGTGTGTAATCAGACAAGACAGTCTGGGGTTGATGATAATGAATTCTGTTTAGTGAAGCCTAGAAAGCCGGTGACGTAGACCTCCGGAACTGGTGAACAGAATGAGCAGCAGTACCGGGGGGGTCCGTGACAGCATGTTTCACATGTGGGTAGAATTTTCTGCCTGCATCCTCTAAATAGCACTGGCAGTTCTGACTATCTCGTTCTCAATTTCTGTCACTCTGTCTCTCCTCTATTTCTGATGGCAGAACACTGTTTTCTCACATCAACACTAGGCTGTGTGTAGTGACAGCACTTTGTCCTTGTATTCCCAATCCATTTTACCCCACATAGATACACGTCTAGATGGAATAGAATTACAGTATGAATCGAATCCAACTTTATTTCAAGTGCATTTAAAATTGCAACACACTTTATAGTGAAACATATCTATTCATATTTGTTTCTGTTACTTTGAGTGGCGGTGCGTCTCTGTGGTAGGTTCCAGTGAAGGCTACTCTACTCTCTCTTTCTGTGTTTCATTTCTCAACAATCCTGCAGCTAACGGCTGGATTCCACATATCCCACATGAGCTTGGATCCTCCAGCTGGAACCAGTTCCCAAAGGAAGTTCCCCAGAGTAATCGGCTTATTTATAGAGGCATTTAATTTTGGGATCGCTGACCCATGATACCACTGTCTTGGAGCAGATTGTATTGAAATGCAAAAACTCAGCTCCAGCTTTTACTTTGTTCATTCTTTTCTAGTTTACAGTCTCTGTCCATCTCTTGTCTCCATCTGGAGTCTTTTTGAAACTAGCTCCCTCTTGCACACATTTTTCCACTCACCCTTTGTAGAGTCACATTGATTTGCCCCACTTTTTTCTCTTGAGGTTCATTGACTAGACTTTTGTTTGTGCTTATTGTATCTGTCTGCAGTAGTCACTCGGTATTAGGATCACTTCCTGGTCCAATACCTTGTTCACCTCTTTGAAGTTTCCCTACAAGACTCAGATCAGAGAAGGTGAACAAATACACCCTGGAGCCATAAGAGGGAGACAACAGATAGTCCATTCAAACCAATGACATAATTCCTAGAACAGAAGTTGACCTTCTAGGTCATAGATGGGTCCGAAGAACAACTTGAACTTTTGATTGGCGTGTTGACAAATGTTAGTCTGTCAGTAGGCTTTGATATTGAGATGGGTCTTTGATCAGAGAGACGCAACAGCTCAGCCCTTTCTCTCAGCACCCATACACACTCTGTGATATTCCAGAAACAGACACAAACACTCTTCACCCCTGACCTCTGAAATGAGGTGACAGGAAGAGCCTGCTGTGTCCACAGATAGAGTACTGTAGCTGTGGTTTTGTCACCTGTTTAAATGTATGCATGTTTCCTTTGTGTAACCACATTTAAGTGCAATGTCTGTCGCCTCATTCTCAAACATAGATAAACCATGCTGTCGCTGCCTCTGGGAATTGGAATTGCTCTTACAAGAAACAGCTCAAACGGTCTCATCCAGCTCTCTCTCTCTCTCTCTCTCTCTCTCTCTCTCTCTCTCTCTCTCTCTCTCTCTCTCTCTCTCTCTCTCTCTCTCTCTCTCTCTCTCTCTCTCTCTCTCTCTCTCTCTCTCTCTCTCTCTCTCTCTTAGGGCTCTTGAGTGGTGCAGCGGTCTGTATCCCTACATCTCTAGTGCTAGAGGCATCACTACAGACCCTGGTTCGATTCCAGGCTGTATCACAACTGACTGTGATTAGGAGTCCCATAGGGCGGCACACAATTGGCCCAGCATCGTTAGGGTTTGGCCGTGTAGGCCGTCATTGTATATAAGAATTTGTTCTTAACTGACCTGCCTAGTTAATTAAAAATAAATTCTCTATCCTCTCTTCTTTTTCTATCTGTCTAGTCTACCCTCACTATCAGCAAATGCAAATGTGTCCTTGATGTGGTTGACAATGATCATGACCCTGCAAAAATTTCTCTACAGATAGAGTACTGTAGCTGTGGTTTTGTCAACTGTGCTCCATTTAAATGTAAGCATGTTCCCTTTGTGTAACCACATTTAGGTGCAATGTCTGTCTGTCTGTCTGTTTGAAGAAATGTATTTTAGCAGACTGTTCAACCTCCTTTTACACTCAAAGTAGACAGTTGCTAAATAGACCATTCTTACGCAGGAGTTCTATATCATTTTCTTTGCAATCCTGATACTGAGGAGCAACTTAGTGCTTGATTGATTAATTGAAGCCATACGGTACTGTGGATTTACAGCGAAAACACCCAGGTGTCTTGTCCAGCTTCAGCCTTCAAAACCTCTGTCTCCCAGCCAGACACAGACCAAACATCTCCCTTCTGATAGCTCCTCTATACCCAAAATGCAATCTCTTCCAGTCATCGTCTTCGGGTTTCTGCACTTCTTCTGTCTCTCTGTTTCATGCTTTCTCTTACCTTCTCATTCTTTCCTCGTTCCTGCTCTCCTTCTACCTTCCTGTCTGCGTCTGATGAGGTTCAGATTACATACTCAACAAGAACCATGTATCCCTCTGTTTTCCGTTCTCTCTCCCTCACTCTCCCCCTCTCTGCTTTCCTCTCTCTTTCTTTTGCTTTCTCTGTCTCCCTCTTGTATTACTAGCCCCGGTTCGTATGTGTCTTCACTTTATTCAGTTCAGATTACATCCACAGTTAGCTGATAGAAGAGTTGTGTCTCGTTTTCCACTTTATCTTCTTATCTTCTGGGTCAGTCTCTTCACCTGTTCTCATCTTCTTCCACATACTTATATATGTTCACTTTTTCTCTCCATAAAAGCGTTCCCTTTCCATGCGGGGGAACAACAGAAATGGTTTTGTGGTCCAGACGGAGCCGGTGTGTGTGTTTCTGTGTATGTTGCTCATTGGCTGACGTCCTGTCTGGAACCTTCGCAGGCGATCTCCCCCTGACAGTTGCTCGTTGTCACATTTCCCTGGCGGACATGTCGCACAAAGGCGACAGGGCCCAAACCATCTCCCTCTCTGTCTCCATCTGCCTTATAGAGAGCACGAGACAAGACTCTCAGAGGATAGTGTTCAGTGTAGGTGAAAAGAAGGGGGAGGTTATCTCCTTACTCTATTGGGCTGCCTCAGCTGACTCCAACCACCGTCTCTGAGCTGTAGCGTGAGCCCTGGTGGGGAGTGACATAGTGAGTTAGTGAGAGAGGTGGGTGCCTACTAGGGGGGTTAGGCAGAGAGTTCATATGGAGGGGAAATTCAAATGGCATGGCATAGTGAGATTTTATAGATCATCACCCCGCCCGCCCATATTCATATATTAATGAATACGAAATGGAGAATATGCATCACAAGGAGAATGCAGGCATTGAAGGTGTTACATAGATACATATTACATCTTTGACGGCACTGCTCCCGGTCTTTCATATCATCTCCTTTGTGTTTGAGATTTCTCAAGATATCCACTTGTACAGAGAGCAGTCAGAGACAGAGAGAAAGCATGGTGTACGAGCTTTCCTCATAAATGTGTTACTCACAGGAACTGGTGAGTTTGCTGCTCAGTGTTTGGGACTAAGTTGTTGGCCTATTACTACAGAATCCTTGCTATGTTTATTCCGCTTTTTGCATCTTTGTACGTTTGGTGTGCCACTCACTAGTAGCCTACGGTGGGTGTATTTTTATATTTAGTCTCTCTCATCAGCATATAAACAGCTTCCCTTAAGCCAGAGCAAATAATTATGGCTCAGCCATGCAATTGATCCGTTAAATGAGTCTCCCTCACACACGCTGTGTTATAGGTCTGGTGTGATTAAGTTGCAGTAAACATGTCAGATACATGCTCTGATGGTGATCAGGCGAGGGATTCTGTACTGGACTCCAGGCTCATCTCGTGTTTTACTCCCCAGAGAGTTTGTTTGTGGTGTTGATTTGAGAATTCATATCCTTTTACACCAAAGTCCTCTCAGACTCTTCAGTCCCAGCATTCATGCTGTCGCTGCCTCTGGGAATCGGAAATTAATGATCTGAGTTTCGGTTTCTGCCCTTACAAGAAACCAGCTCAAATCCAGCCCCTTCCCCCCCTCTCTCTCTTTCTCTCTCTCTCTCTCGCTCTCTCGCTCTCTCGCTCTCCCTCTTAGGGCTCTCGAGTGGTGCAGCGATCTAAAGCACTGCATCTCAGTGCTAGAAGCATCACTACAGACCCTGGTTCAATTCCAGGCTGTATCACAAGTGGCTGTGCTTGGGAGTCCCATAGAGCGGTGCATAATTGGCCGAGCATCATTAGGGTTTGGCAGGGTAGGCCATCATTGTAAATACGAATTTGTTCTTAACTGAACTGCCTAGTTAAATAAACATTTAAATACATTCACTATGCTCTCTTCTTCAAAACAAATGTTATTGGTCACATACACATCATTAGCAGATGTTAATGCGAGTGTAGCGAAATGCTTGTGCTTCTAGTTCACTAGGCAGGTAGCCTAGTGGTTAGAGTGTTGGACTTGTGTTGGACAAGATTGAATCCCTGAGCTGACAAGGTAAAAATGTGTCCTTCTGCTCCTGAACAAGGCAGTTAACCCACTGTTCCTAGGCTGTCATTGAAAATAAGAATTTGTTATTAACTGACTTGCCTAGTTAAATAAAGAAAAAATACACACAAGTGTAAAGGAATGAATAAGAATATGTAAATATATGGATGAGCGATGGCCAAACGGCATAGGCAAGATGTAGTAGATGGTATAGAGTACAGTATATACATATGAGATAAGTAATGTAGGGTATGTAAACATTATATAAAGTGGCATTATTTTAAGTGACTAGTGATACATTTATTACATCCAATTTGTAATTATTAAAGTGGCTAGAGATTCGAGTCAGTATGTTGGCAGCAGCCACTCAATGTTAGTGATGGCTGTTTAACAGTCTGATGGCCTTGAGATTTTCAGTCTCTCGGTCACAGCTTTGATGCAGCTGTACTGACCTCGCCTTCTGGATGATAGCGGGGTGAACAGGCAGTGGCTCGGGTGGTTGTTGTCCTTGATTATCTTTTTGGTCTTCCTGTGACATCGGCTGGTGTAGGTGTCCTGGAGGGCAGGTAGTTTGCCCCCGGTGATGCGTTGTGCAGACCTCACTACCCTTTGGAGAGCCTTACAGTTGTGGACGGAGCAGTTGCCGTACCAGGCGGTGATACAGCCCGACAGGATGCTCTCGATTGTGCATCTGTAAAAGTTTGTAAGTGTTTTTGGTGACAAGCCACATTTCTTCAGCCTCCTGAGCCTTTCTTCAGCCTCCATCCACACGCTGTCTGTGTGGGTGGACCATTTCAGTTTGTCTGTGATGTGTACGCCGAGGAACTTAAAACTTTCCACCTTCTCCACTACTGTCCCGTCGATGTGGATAGGGAGGTGCTCCCTCTGCTGTTTCCTGAAGTCCACGATCATCTCCTTTGTTTTGTTGACATTTTTCTGTCTGTCACGTCTACCCTCACTGTCAGCAAATTCAAATGTATTCTTGATGTGGTTAACAACGGTCATGACCCTGCAAGAATATGTAGTTTTACAGCTAATTTCCTGTAATTCAATTTTTTTTTTGCCATGGCTTATGACCTTTTCAAATGCTATCTGGGGGGGCCCCCCACCTTCTGGGGAATGTTGGGTTGTGTGGTATGCTAGTGATGACCTATCTGTAGAGTATTTAAATTCTCTTTCTGCATACCTTCCTTTATGGTAACCGATTCATCAGTGTCTTGTGACTGCAAGTTGCCATGGTGCTAAGCCGAAGTCTGAGTCTGGACATGCTTGATGTCAATGGGTTTACTGGGTTGCCATGGTGCTAGTTGAAGCTTCGTTTCTCATCATTGGCTGTTTGCAAATTACCTTTGCAATTTTCTTCAAGCTGTAGTGGTTCTAGTTAATCTGACCATTCATCTGTAACTTCCTGTAACTGGCACCAGAACAGTTTGAAGAGGATGGCCCATTGTATCTCGCCTACTCAGATTGGCCCCAGATCACACCTAGCAGGAGAACATATTTCTGAACTCCACAGGGACACGACTTTATGTTACTCATTTATCGACCAGACTGTTTTGCTGTGGCAGTTGTGGTTAATGATCATAGGATAGGAGTAGACTAGAGCGTTGAAATAATTTTATCAGCCGGTGATTGTCAAGCAAATAACTGTCGGTCTCCCTGTAATTGACCGTTAATTAACGTAAACACATTTAGCATCTCCTGGCTTCCACACATAGCCTACAAGTCATTGTAAAAAGTCTAACAAATCCATGTAATATAGCCTACATATTCACAATAAGTCCATTATTTATTTTAGACAGGTCTAAGGAAGCATGACATTAAGAAAATGTAGTCTATTTCAGAAGAAAAGAATAGCATACTCTGAGTTGTGCTTATGTCAGGTCCTGATGTGGCTATGCCAAATTGCTGTGGGCTGCGCTAGTTCATTTAGCAGACAAGATTTGCTCATAATTCCGTGGCATTATTTTATATTATTTCTTAGTATTCAAAATACAAGTGAAGAAAGCTGAATAAAATAGAAATATTTTCTCCAAACGATTTGGGGGAGTGCACACATGCAGCTATTCTGTGTTGAGAGGTTAACAAAAACAGGTACTCCTATATGCTTAATTTATAGTTATTCATGTAACTTTAGTTGTTCTACAAACGTTGGGCTGTATGTTTTGATGTTTTGTTGGGCTATATGTTTTTGTTAATACATTGTAAGGCTGCATGATGCGACTAATGATGATTTGAAAAAAGTTGCTTGAAAGGCATGAGCTCTGCTTAGTTTTTTTGCGCAGTCTCTTCACAATTTGACAAGCACTTGATAATGTCTCGAATTTCACGGCGGCTTCCGCTTTGTGGCCGTAATGCACCCTAAACAAATCCATGCCTTTTGCGGCCCGGGGGGCTGCATTGTACCCTTCTCCCTGTGTGTGCTGCGCAATCCGTCTCTCCCTGACTCTGCTCTCGGTCACATGATCAGGTCTTTCTCACAGGCTACAAGTTAAGACAGACACATCGGGGACGCAACTGCGCGTGTCCTCATCCAATTCTGAGGTGCGTATTGAAAATATATTAGACCTAACGAACAGCAAAAGCAATAGCCTATGTCAATCCCCACAGTACAAAAGTCGACCTATTCTATTCTGTGCGATAAATAAATATTCCAAACTTAGTCTGGGACAGTTGTGGGATGCGATAGATCCCAAATGAATACAAACCTTTTTATACAATGTGGCTGACGCAACAGATCAGAACGTTTAGCTTAAAATGCTGATAAACTAGGCTATTTCTTCACATTATAAGCGCAGCAATGCGCACACGGTAGTAGGCGAATGTTCCATTAGCGGAAAAAACACCATAATCAAAAGGCCGCAAATGCAATTATACATGTAATGCTTTTAATTTTAAAGGTGCATTTTTATGGTGAAAATGATCTTCCCCGTGCTTGAAACTCACGTGCTGCTTATATATGCCAGTTAGGCTCTACACCCCTTGTAAAGCGGATTCATGTGTTTCATTTTAAGAAGTTATTTGCCCACTTTAGCTGTGATGCAATGCTTATTTAAA
This sequence comes from Brachymystax lenok tsinlingensis, assembly GCA_030435695.1. Lineage (NCBI taxonomy): Eukaryota > Metazoa > Chordata > Actinopteri > Salmoniformes > Salmonidae > Brachymystax > Brachymystax lenok. The sequence continues at coordinate 36,198,649 of CM059819.1, read as the reverse complement.
CATATAGGCCTATGGGCTAGGCTACTTGAGGTGTGCGACTATGATTCGAACAATAAAATAAAAAAAAGGCATTGTTTCTCATGCTGGGCATCTTATGCGGGGAAAAAATACATTTATGCACTTAAATAGCGAATGCAGGAGGCTTTTCCCGTGGTTTATTTTCATGCTAGCCAGGTAGGCTATACTCCTGTTTTAAATATAAGCTTAATATTAGGAAAGTTGAGAAATAAATATAGTAGGCCTAGTCTATAGAAAGCTGATCCTCCTCTTTTCAGTTTTCTCCCGCAATTGCATAGCCTATAGAAATATTGTGCAACATGAGCTCATGGGCTCTCATGAAGTGTTTGATTCGATTTTTTATTACATTTGCATTGATATCAGAGTGATTAGAGGGACAATAGAGTGCTGAGTACCGAGTGCTGAGTTAGCAAGTTTGGTAGGCTACTAATGACCAGCAGCAGCATCAGAGCTTGGAGAAGCCTAATTACAGTGACTACACAGTCATGTGGAATTTGACTGCCTTCATGACTCGTGACCGCCGGTGTGGCGGTTATATGGTCACTGCAACAGTCCTAGTACTGTCCAACTAACCAGTGTCTCTGTTTTGTGTTTGAATCTGCAGGTAGCCAACTGAGTAAAGATGACCATGCACTCCTGAGTGCATAGCATCGCTCGTGTTTCCTGCTTTTTTCTGGATCATCATCGGCTCAGTAATGAACCACACCCCTAGCCCCCACATGGCCGAGGCCGCTAAGTCCGGAGCGGGCCTGCTCTGTGGCCTGGGCCTGGGGCCGGACAGGGTCCGCTCTCCTGATAGCCTGACCCACACGCCCAGCCCCACGGGGGGCACCCCCAGCTCCAGCCCTCCCCTGCTGCTCTCCCCTGGCCTGGGCGAGTCTGGGGACTGGGAGAGCCGTGAGGAGCTGCGTCTGAGGGAGCTGGAGGAGGCCAGGGCGCGAGCTGCCCAGATGGAGAAGACCATGCGCTGGTGGTCGGACTGCACGGCCAACTGGAGGGAGAAGTGGAGTAAGGTGCGCTCCGAGAGGAACCGGGCACGGGACGAGGTGCGGCAGCTCCGACAGAGGCTGGACGCCCTGACCAAGGAGCTGACAGGCGCACGGCGGGAGCGGCAGGAACTGGCCTCCGAGAACGAGACACTCAGACAGGAAGCACTGCGTCTCCGTGCTGACCAGGCCTCACCCTCCCACGCCCCATCAGCACCACCCTCCTCCTCCCCCCCATCCTCCTCCTCCTCACAGCCCCTTGTGGACAGCAAGCAGGACAGGGTGGGCGAGGGGCCCGGGTCACCAGAACAGGAACCAGTGAGAGATGTGGACACAGAGAAACCTGACAGACAAAAGGTGGGAAAATGGACACACACTCTAGAACCAAACAATGTCAGTAAGAGACACTCCAGTACACTATAACCCAGAACAGTCAGAGAATAGTTTGCACAGATCAGAGCCAGGGGAAGGTTGGTCGGAGGTCTTGGTAGAAGATAGAACACCAGTCACTTATTTGGGCCAGCGTTTCATCTTGTTAATGAAGTGCCAGCAGCAGATATGTCTCAGAGCTTGACCTCCAGTATTGTGCCTCAGTGGGAGCTCTGCTGAAGTGTAGCTTTTGTTCTTAAAATAGAATCCCCCCTGCACAACCCTATCTTCTACCCAGGGGGCACAGACTGGGTACTGCAGCATTGGAGCCCAGTTCCCTCTCTATGAGCCTCATATTCTCTGACATTTTGAAGGGAAGGGAAATTCCCTGTTAGACACAGGGAATAAAACAAGCTTCCTGTCACAGAAAAGCCTGTCATCTTGCGTGATTGGAAGGCTTTGTAGCTGTTGGTGTCCTCAGATGTCCGTTGTCAATTAGACACAGGTCAAAATAGGCTCCCTGAGCTGGCTCAAGGTGTATTCAAGTCCTATTTAGAACTCATTGTTGAGAGTTGGACAAGATGAGGTTTCTGTTTTTAGGAAACGTGTATCTTGGCAAGGTGTGTTCAGCAGTATGCAGCTCAAGCAGCAGTGAATACAGATCAATGTCATTAGCGATCTGACTTGACCTTCAGCCAACTCACACACGGGGGGCTGCTGTTTCCATGGAAACACTCGACAGACACACTTTCACACTCGTACAGAACAGGAGGTCCACTTCAGGCATGAAAGGTAATGGCGATAACCGTTCTCAGTTTCCCAGTCTGGAGCCAAAGGGAAAACAGAAATGACGTGAATAATGAGAAGACATACAACACAACCTGGAGGAGAATGTCCAGTGAGATTCTTCCTCAGTGGCTCACCGTGGGCCAACATACACACTGAGCTCTCCCTAGGCAATCACTGTTGGATAAACAGCAGCATGAAGCTTAGCTGGGCATTGTGGGGATGCTCACATACAATCCCATTTCCTGCCCCTCCATTGTTCTCTCCCTCAGTCTTACACAGACGCCCTGAGTGCTTCCACATGTGGCGGGCTGAGTGAGAGGAGCAGCGCTACCCGCTCACCTCCACCTCATACATTAACCTCTAGGTCCCCCTGCTGGCCACCACTGGTAACAGCCTGTGTTTTTCCTCCCATCTGATGCTTGTGCTCTTGTGCTCAGCTCTCTCAGTAACAGGAAGTTGGCAGAGGGTCCGGAACCCTGTGTGGCTCCCAGAGACATGAAGAGAAGAAAAAATATGTTGTTTAAAAAAAGCCAGTGTTTGATTACTCCGTGAAACGGCCCGGGAATAAAAAGTTTACAGACAGGAAATTGGGATAGGGGTAATATGATATCTGCTCTACCGGCGCTGTCGAGCTAGGAAGAAACCTGGCTCCCTGGTGGGGTTTAATTAAGAAAAGTAAATATTTGAGTCTAGGAGTCCGCTTCGCTCTCCAGCCTTCTCGCTTGGAGTTTAGCTGTGATGGCTGACGTCAGGGTTTCAGAGTGGGGTGACTCCACTGCATGGTTCATCTAATCAAATCAATTGTTATTTGTCACATGCTTCGTAAACAACAGGTGTAGACTAACAGTGAATGAAATTGCATATATCCCTCTTCCTCATTCATCTCTCCTTTCTGGTCATTCTCCCGGATTCTCCCTTTGAATGACGCCCCTCTGTCTCTCCCTCACTCCCTTCCACTTTCTCTATCACCTGTCAATCTGTTCTTTCTATCCCTCCCTTCTCCTAGGAGCTGGAGCTGTTGGAGTCAGTGCTGAGGTCCAAGGCGGAAGGTCCAGACTCGTGGGACGCCCGTAGTGCCAGCAGCCTGCGTTCTGCCCTGAGTCGACAGGACCGCAGCCGGCTGCTCTGGGATGACATCACTGCCATGGAGGAGGACCCCGGCAAGATCAACGCCCTCCAGCTCCGCCTCGACGAATCACAGAAGGTCCTGCTCAAGGAACGCGAGTAAGGGAGAGGGGATCAAGGGAGTAGGAAGGAAGATAATATTTAGAGAGGTTGAGGAATATTCAATTATGTGAAGGTGCTTTCCTCAGATATATTATGGCTCGTATGGAATTGGAGCCATACGAGACACCTTTCACAATGCATCCGTCCATCATATTTCATGATCAAATTAGCGTTAATGTTGAGTGTATGGAAAGTGTAGACTAGTAACTGCTCTGTCTCTCTCTGTTCCAACCTGGCTGAGATGCCAGTCTCATAATTTACAAGCAGAGCCTCCTGTTTTTGCCTGAGCTCAGCTCTGGCACCGCTGCAGCTTCCCACTCTCGCCAACACTACCATCAGCCCCATTATCATTTCCATTAGAATCATAACTGTTTTATGAGCTCTCTGGAGGCTGCTGATTTTCGCTGGTGATTGGTCTGCATCTTCAGGTCCAACAATCTGGCAGAGCCCGTCTGTCTGTAAGACTGGTTTCTGTTGGGCTATTCTGCAAGATTCTGGAACATTCATTCTGTCAGTGCCATAGGCACCCTGCTGACCTCAGAAGAAGACATTTATATTCGCCCAGAATGTTGAAGTCAGCTGTCACTTTTAGTTAAACACGACATCTATCCAACTCGGTTATGATGGCATCATGGTCACATAGAATTTTGGGGACACAGGTTCCTTCAAAAACATATTGAAAAGGCACAGCTATTTTCCTGTATTAAATATTCAGAACTAATAGTGTGTGTGTTTTAGATTGTTCTCTGAAGGTTTGTGATCTATCTCTGTTGAATAGTCATTACCTATGTTGCTAGAGTAGTATTTAACCAACTATGTTCTCTCCCCAGGGATAAGCATGCACTCAGTAAGAGCATAGAAAAGCTGGAAACAGAGCTGAACCAATGGAAACTAAAATACGAGGAGCAGAACAAGACCAAGCAGGAAGCCATGAAACAGGTGTGATTGAGGGTCACTTTTACCTTCTAATCCCCCAACACCCGTCCGGGGGACGTATACGTGCCCTCTGAGGCCACGCATTAAACGGGGTAAAGGCATCAAACGTCAGCCCTTTCATCCTGGTGGTCTTAGAAGTGTTGACATCATATTGGCCATGGGAATATGGCCATATACCCCCCGTACCTACATCAATACAGCCTGGCAGACTGGCACACATCCACCTCACACAGACACACCTGCTGAGACAGCAGCTTCAAAGAGCCAGAGACTCCGGCTCAGAGAGGGTGTGTGTTTACAGGAGACAGCCACCAGGAGGCACTCTGTGCTCAAAGCAGACAAGCTCTGTGTGTGTGTGTGTGTGTGTGTGTGTGTGTCTGTCTGTCGATGTCATTGGAAAACCATGAACGGACTGGCAGGGTAGTCAGTGAAGACTGAAGAATCTCTCCGGATATCATGAAGGGCAGAGAGGAGAGGAGAAGAGGTGGTGGAGGAGAGAGGAGAGGTGAAGATAGAGAGGAGAGATAAGAGGGATGAGAACAGTGAGAGCAGGAATGAATGTTTGATGAGAAGGAGAGTGCAGAGAAGGAGAGGGGGAAGGTTGAGATGTGGCATGTGTGTAATATGTGCCTGGACCACAGTGGGATTTCCGAGGTTAAAGGGAGAAACCACTGAAGCCTGCACAGCTGAGTGAGAACATAATGTTGCATGGGAATTTATCTACCTTGAAGGTGGCTCAGTTTATAGGAGGAGAGAACTAACACTGAGACCATGGATGCCCATATTTTTACCAAGGAGCTTAACACCTGTAGTAGTTCCTGCTGTCTGGCTGTATCCATCCATCCATCTCTCTCTCTCTCTCTCTCTCTCTCTCTCTCTCTCTCTCTCTCTCTCTCTCTCAGCTGAACATGTTGAAGGAGGTACACCAGGATGAGTTGGGTCGTATGTCGGAGGACCTGGAGGATGAGCTGGGAGCACGCACTAGTATGGACAAGAAACTGGCCGAGCTACGAGCAGAGGTGAGGCTTAAACACACAGCCAGTTGGCTTTTAAGCATCTATAATGGGTTGTAATGGACTGGACTTATACAGCTTTATAGATCTCAAATCCCTTTACACTTAATGGGGGTAATTCAGCCCATTCAACATCAATTGAACTCAAGTTGACACTTGTCTCTGACTCCATGTGACCCGCTAGTTGACATGGTGGCAGTGGGAGCTGGCTGGGTGGGCAGTGTGTCACTGACGTACTAAGCTGTCATTTTTGGAGAGTATATTTCACGCTGCTCGGATATCAGCCATGGGAATACACCCTGTGCATGTTCAATGGCTCTGCTGTGGTGGCTGGCAGGCCGGGCTGAAGGAAAGGAGAGTATGATAAAATGCTAATGGAGCGCCCCTTCACTTGTAGGGCGTTTACGAAGGGCTTTACTGTCACGACCTGGACACTGGCGCTCTGACTGACTGCAGGGAGACGTCTCTGTATTCCTCTCTGGTACAGCGATTGGTTGATTCAACTTTCCCTCTGACCTCGTCCTCTCCCTCTGATTTGACATGGTTTTCCCTCCTCTCCTCCCCCACTGCCTCCTCCCACTCCTCCTCAGATGGAGCGGCTGCAGGTGGAGAACGCTGCCGAGTGGGGCCGGCGGGAGCGTCTGGAGACCGAGAAGCTGGCGCTTGAGAGGGACAACAAGAAGTTGCGGGCGCAGACGGAGGACCTGGAGGAACAGCTGGCCCGTAAACGGCGGCAGGCGGCCAGTGCCCTGGACACTGACCTCAAGACCATCCAGACTGAGCTGTTTGAGAGGAACAAGGTGAGAGCAGGAACCCGCCCTCCGTGCACCTCTGACTCCCCCCTCTGTGGACCTCTGACTCCCCCCTCTGTGCTCCTCTGACTCCCCCCTTCTTTGCACCTCTGACTAAGGCACATTTAGGAGATTCACTAGTGTGGCCTACCCAGGAGTGGTTTCATACATCCCCAGGCTTTTACTAAACTAAACTCCACTTCATGGTGAATGAAGTTTCTGATGAACTCCACCAAGGGAGGGGCGCAGAGACCAGGTATTGTGGAAATCGGCTACATCGATTCGCCCAATGTCAATAATTCCAAAAATGTAAATGATAAAACGTTAACCTTGTACCTATGTTTGCCCTCTAGTTGCGTGCTTTTTCTTTGTTTGCTGAAATCCATACTTTCAATAAACGTGAATCAAATACAACCACAGGCTGTTTCCTTGTTGAGATTCAATTGGCACATGTGCAATTGCACTGAGTTGCCATCTTACTGCAACAGCAATGAGGAAACAGTCTGTGGTTGTATTTGATTAACATTTATTGAAAACTAAACGACAGAAAAACACCCCAGTGAAAAGCAAAGCTAAAAAATATGTGTTATAAGATCTCTTTTCTCTTTTAAATATGTCCACAGTTTTGTCCCCCTTCAGGGTCTCTGGCAGGCTATTCCAAAGGCTGGGGGCATATTAACTAAAGGCTGCCTCTCAATGCTTCTAGGTCCTAGGCTCATGAAACATGGGACCAACACTTTGGAACGATATATTTGGGACGATATTATATAGATATTTGACCCCAAGTATACATTTTGAAATAAATAAAAAATATATAAACATGTGTTACTCTAGGTAGCGTTAGCTAGTGCTAGTCGGCGGTACCTGCGCCAAATTTCCGGTATTTTTAATCCTATACCTTGTTCTCCACCTTTAAAAACAAATAATGAGCCAACACCTTCTTGTCTCTTTTTACCCTCAGAACAGCCTCAATTCATCAGGGCATGGACTACAAGGTTCCAAAAGCGTTCCACAGGGATGCTGGCCCATGTTGACTCCAATACGTCCCACAGTTGTGTCAAGTTGCCTGGATGTCCTTTGGGTGGAGGACCATTCTTGATACACCCAGGAAACTGATGAGTGTGAAAAACCCAGCAGCGTTGCAGTTCTTGACACACTCAAACCGGTGCAGCTGGCACCTACTACCATACTCCTTTCAAAGGCATCACCCTCTGAATGGCACACATACACAATCCATGTCTCAATTGTCTCAAGGCTTAAAAATCCTTCTTTAAACCGTCTCCTCCCCTTAATCTACGCTGATGAAAGTGACTTCAATAAGGGATCATAGCTTTCACCTGGATTCACCTGGCCAGTCTATGTCATGGAAAGAGCAGGTGTTCCTAATGTTTTGTACACTCAGTGAGCAATATGTTCAGAACATCAAATCGCCTCAGCACCTAAGTATCGTGATAATATCATAAGGTCCATGCCAATTCTCAGCCCTACCTGTAACCAGGGCATCTACATGTGAGTCATTTAGCAGACACTTATCCCAAATGAAATACAGGAGTAACTGCACATCAACAGATTATTTTTCTTTATTTAGTCGGCTCAGGGTTTCGAACCAGAGAACTTTCGCTTGCTGGCGCAACACACTTAGCCTCTAGGCTATAGGTTTAACATACAGTGGGGAAAAAAAGTATTTAGTCAGCCACCAATTGTGCAAGTTCTCTCACTTAAAAAGATGAGAGAGGCCTGTAATTTTCATCATAGGTACACTTCAACTATGACAGACAAAATGAGGGAAAAAAATCCAGAAAATCACATTGTAGGATTTTTATGAATTTATTTGCAAATTATGGTGGAAAATAAGTATTTGGTCACATACAAACAAGCAAGATTTCTGGCTCTCACAGACCTGTAACTTCTTCTTTAAGAGGCTCCTCTGTCCTCCACTCGATTACCTGTATTAATGGCACCTGTTTGAACTTGTTATCAGTATAAAAGACACCTGTCCACAACCTCAAACAGTCACACTCCAAACTCCACTATGGCCAAGACCAAAGACCTGTCAAAGGACACCAGAAACAAAATTGTAGACCTGCACCAGGTTGGGAAGACTGAATCTGCAATAGGTAAGCAGCTTGGTTTGAAGAAATCAACTGTGGGAGCAATTATTAGGAAATGGAAGACATACAAGACCACTGATAATCTTCCTCGATCTGGGGCTCCACGCAAGATCTCAAGAACGGTGAGCAAAAATCCCAGAACCACACGGGGGGACCTAGTGAATGACCTGCAGAGAGCTGGGACCAAAGTAACAAAGCCTACCATCAGTAACACACTACGCCGCCAGGGACTCAAATCCTGCAGTGCCAGACGTGTCCCCCTGCTTAAGCCAGTACATGTTCAGGCCCGTCTAAAGTTTGCTAGAGAGCATTTGGATGATCCAGATGAGGATTGGGAGAATGTCAGATGAAACCAAAATAGAACTTTTTGGTAAAAACTCAACTTCGTGTTTGGAGGACAAAGAATGCTGAGTTGCATCCAAAGAACACCATACCTACTGTGAAGCATGGGGGTGGAAACATCATGCTTTGGGGCTGTTTTTCTGCAAAGGGACCAGGACGACTGATCCGTGTAAAGGAAAGAATGAATGGGGCCATGTATCGTGAGATTTTGAGTGAAAACCTCCTTCCATCAGCAAGGGCATTGAAGATGAAACGTGGCTGGGTCTTTCAGCATGACAATGATCCCAAACACACCGCCCGGCAACGAAGGAGTGGCTTCAGAAGAAGCATTTCAAGGTCCTGGAGTGGCCTAGCCAGTCTCCAGATCTCAACCCCATAGAACATCTTTGGAGGGAGTTGAAAGTCCGTGTTGCCCAGCGACAGCCCCAAAACATCACTGCTCTAGAGGAGATCTGCATGGAGGAATGGGCCAAAATACCAGCAACAGTGTGTGAAAACCTTGTGAAGACTTACAGAAAACGTTTGACCTCTGTCATTGCCAACAAAGGGTATATGACAAAGTATTGAGATAAACTTTTGTTATTGACCAAATACTTATTTTCCACCATAATTTGCAAATAAATCATAAAAAATCCTACAATGTGATTTTCTGGATTTTTTTTCCTCATTTTGTCTGTCATAGTTGAAGTGTACCTATGATGAAAATTACAGGCCTCTCTCATCTTTTTAAGTGAGAGAACTTGCACAATTGGTGGCTGACTAAATACTTTTTTTCCCCACTGTACATCATGCCTTTCACCCTGAGGGATACTTATTTGCAAGTAGTCTCACATGAACTGGGAGACAGAGGGAGGAGTGGGAAGGAAAGTGAATGTGGAGCACACAGACAGACAGATGGAGATGGAGGAACCTTGAAATCCTCCGTTCAAATCTGTCCCCCTATGCACGGTGCTACACTTGCCACAGGACCCAATTATCCTGGGCTGTCCATAAATTCTGCCCATGTCACAGAGATTAAGGACCCTTATCCATCAAGAGCAGGTGGCCTGTTCCGACTGGGTAGTGTCCTTGTGCACTGGATGACATGAATGCATTATGCTGGATAGGGCTCAGTGCACAGCATGGCATGCAGCCTCCCACCAGTGCTTACGCGTTACATGCTGTACAGCTGTGAATAATCTCTAGTCATTAGAGTTTCTGCCTGGTTGTTAGACACATAGGAAATATGCCAGTCGTCAGACACGCACGAAGCATGTGTTCATCAGACATGGTCTCTAGCTGGCTGCTGTGGAATGAGAGCGTCACACTCTGTGGCGACTTATCACGGGTAACAACTCAGGTCACCACTGAGAGAGGAGAATAGAGGATATGTTGCTCTCCCTCCGTTTGTCCCTCCCTCCCGCCGTTCCTCCCTCTTGATCTATCTCTGTCTGGGTGTAGTCTCTGGGTCCAGCTGTGCCCTGTTAGAGGGATCGATGGAGGAGTAAAAACACTCGGTGTAGGCTCGTTATGAGCACCGTCCGTCTCTCTCCAGGATTCCCAGATTCATAGACTGGGCCTTAAGCACCCTGCATCACTCGTTCCCTCTCTCTCTCCCGCACTCTCACTCAACACTCACTCTCTTTTAGTAACTTATTTACTCACTCTTCCACCCACTCACTCACTCACTCACTCACCCACTCACTCGTTCTCTCACCCGCCCACTCACTCACTCATTCACTCTCTTTCTTTCGCTCTCTCTCTCTCGCGCTCTCTCGCGCTCTCTCACCCGCCCGCTAACTCATTCATTCTCTCTCTCTCTCAATTTTCAATTCAATTTGCTTTATTGGCATGACGTAACAATGTACATATTGCCAAAGCTTACTTGGGATTTTTACAATATGAAAATAATAAGAATCAAAATTGTCAACGGGACAACAGTAACAACAATAACCAAGGGTCAAAATAACCATACATTGAACAATAACAATAAGCATACAGTAGAGGACATGTGCAGGTTGATTGGTCTGTCAGACACTGTCCCTCTTCTTATGGCAGGCAGCAATGTAGTGCGCTGCCAACCCACAGCTCTCTGCATCCTCCCCCAACAGGACGGGTAGCCTATTCTCACCAGAGAGGTCTTTGAAACCTTGAATAATAGTTTAAAATTTGGGGGAAATGACACACTCTAATTGTTTTATATTTTTGACATTTTGTCAGGAAATGCAGCTCTGTCTCAGGTTCTGCTGTTGTGCAGTGGTTGCACAGCCTTTCCTCTACAGGGAGCCAGGTTTTCCTGTGTCTACCCTTCTCAATGGCAAGGTTGTGCTCACTCAGCCTGTACTTTGTCAAGGTTTTTCTAAGGTTTTGATCAGTAACCATGGTCAAATAGTTAGCCACGGTGTACTTTAGGGCCAGATAGCACTGCATTTTGCTTTGTGCTTGTGCTTGTGTTTCCCAATACGCAATGTAGTTTTGTTTTGACTGTGTGTAATTTGGTTTATTCTGATTGATTGGATGTTCTGGTCCTGGATTGATTGGATGTTCTGCAGGGCTTGGTAATGATATGAGAGGGGGTCACTGTATTTTAGATGTTTCCAAAACTTAATTGCTATTTTTTGAGTTTTTATTATTAGTGGATATTGGCCTAATTCTGCCCTGTATGCATTGTTTGTAGTTTTCCTCTGGATATGTAGGAGAATCTTACAGAACTCAATGGGGGGTTTCAATGGGGTGTTTGTCCCATTTGATGAAATCTTGTTTTGCAAATGGACCCCACACATCGCAACCATAAAGTGCAATTGGTTCAATGACACATTCAATTAGTTTTAGCCAAATTCGAATTTGAATTTGTTTTTTAATGGCGTAGAATGCCCTGCGTGCTTTCTCTCTCAGTTCATTCACTGCCTCATTAAGGTGTCCAGTTGAGCTTATTTTTAAACCTAAGTAATTGTAGTGTGTGCAGTACTTTTTGGGGGAATTTTGGGGTTTACTGCCAGGGCCCAGGTCTGGCAGTACTGCTCTAGCAGGTCCAGGCTCTGCTGTACGCCATGCAACCCTGGCGAAGGCCCCGCCCCTGGTTAAAGAATTATGTTATTTTCTTGCCAATTTTAATGCTGCACATATTGCCAGTATACATTGATTTAATTATGTCATATGTTTTACCCCCTACACCACTTTCAATAACTTTATCCCCTACACCACTTTTCAAGAACAGTCCTGTATGCCATATAGAATCAAATGCTTTTTGGAAGTCGATAAAGCAAGCATATATTTTGTTATTATTTGTTTATCAACCAGGGTGTGTAGGGTGTAAATATGATCAGTCGTGCGATGTTTTGGTATAAATCCAATTTGGCTTTTACTCAAGACATTGTGCTTATTAAGGAAGTTTAGAACTCTTATATTTATAATACTACAGAAAACCTTCCCCAGGTTACTGTTCACACAAATGCCTCTGTGATTGTTAGGGTCAAATTTGTCTCCGTTCTTAAAGATTTGTGTTATGAGTCCTTGATTCCAGATGTCAGGGAAATAACCTACACTCAGGATCAAATTGAACTGTTTTAATATAGCCAATTGAAATTTTGCACTAGTGAGTTTGAGCATCTCATTTAGGATGCCATCAGGTCCGCATGTTTTTTTAAATTTGAGGGCCTGAAGTTTCTTATAGAGCTCCTGGTTAGTAATTGGGGAGTCCAATGGATTTTGATTGTCCTTTATAGCTTTTTCTAATCCATTCAACTTCTCATGAATTTGGCGTTGTTCTGTGTTTTTGTCAATTTGAATGGTGTTGTAGAGTGTTTTAAAATGGGTTGTCCATATGTCACCATTTTGTATCGCTAGTTCCTCTTGTTTAGATTTTTTAAGTTGTTTGTGTTTATGGACTCCTAAATTAGTGTCAGCTGCTTGCTGTTGTACTGTGCTTTTTTGGTTCTAAGTGTACGTTTATAGAGTTTTAAAGTCTCACAGTAATCTCTCTCTCTCTCTCTCTCTCTCTCTCTCTCTCTCTCTCTCTCTGTCATCCAGTCATTCTCACACACTCTCTGTCAGCCAGGGACGGATGGATGAAGAATGGTAGAGAAAGAAACAGGGAGTAAGTGAGAGTGTGGAGAGTAGAAGACCTGAAAAGAAGAGGCCAAACACCGAGTATATCAACCCACATAAGGAATAGGATGTGTGTGTGTCTCTAGTATACAAATAGGCCAGGCCTGGAGACACTTGAGACTGTGTGGCTGATGGATGTCCTTCTCTGTGTTGTTGAGGCAGGGTATCGATCGAGACAGGGAGAGAGAAACACGCAGAGCGATTAAGACACTGTGGCGACACCGACAAAGAACAAAGTGTGATTGATTCCAAAATCATACCCATCCTCAGCCCAGGCTTTCTGAGCAACTCACGGCCAGCTAGGAGATTGATGTCCTCTGTCGCAGTGCAATTCAGATGGCCTGAGAGGGGGAATTGGACTGTGTTTGTGTGTGTTCCTGTGTGTTGTCATCTGTCTTGGTGTGTAGGCTACTGTGTGTGTGTGTGTGTGTGTGTGTGTGTGTGTGTGTGTGTGTGTGTGTGTGTGTGTGTGTGTGTGTGTGTGTGTGTGTGTGTGTGTGTGTGTGTGTGTGTGTGTGTGTGTGTGTGTGTGTGTGTGTGCGCGCGCGTTTATTGGTTCCATTGGTCACACTGAAGACAAGTTGAACTGCAGCCTATTGATGAAGAAAGTAAAGTGCAGAAGGAGAGGTAGAGAGAGGTTTGATACATGTATTTAATCAGAGGCTGAGCTGAGAGCCACGGTGCCAGTCACATCCTGTAGAACAGGCCAGTGGTTTATCAGGGTGCTGTCTAAGCTGGCTGACACACTGCCCCTGTGCTCCCTACAGTCTATCTCTACTCTTCCTCCTCCCAGAGGCCTCGTCCAAGGCCAAGCCTTGTCTCCCTATGTGAGATAGCGCTCTGTCTCTCTGTCTGTCTGCGTGAATGCAGTTTGGTATCAATGTGTGTGTGTGTGTGTGCCTATCAGCAGTGCTAACTCTACAGCATCCTTTAAACTGGAATTGTCCTGGTACTGTGGGTTATCTTTGTTGAAGAAGTGGTGGTGGACTGTCTGTTGGTTGTTGTTGACTTTGATCCATGCTGTTTTCTAGGAGGTGAGAACCTTCTTCATAGTGCCAGTCTGTAACAATAGGCCGTCAATGGGCCGTCCCTCTAGCCAACTGTGGCCCAGCCAAGAAGCACACGCCCTTTACCGTCGCCAGAATCCCCACTGAGATCTGGCTTACCCTACCGTCTCACCATCTGCGCATGTGTGAGTGTGTGTGTGTGTGCTAATGCATGTGTGTCTGTGCGCGTGCCTGCGTGTGTGTGTGTGTGTCTGCATTGCAGGTAGTTAATCATGAAGCCTCTGTAGATGATTGTAGACTGCTCTCCCCCACATCACTCAGTCAAGACATATGCTGAAGGTGACAAGGAGAACTGCTCGGCTATATATTAGAATATTATACATCGTGCTTCATCTTTGATGCTCGATGAAGAAGATGAATCCCCCTATGTGCAGAGACAAGCCCCTGCCCTCACTGACACACACGCACGCACGCACACACACACACACACACACACACACACACACACACACACACACACACACACACACACACACACAGACCATACATGCACAGTTTAACCTCGATCTCTGTCTCTCACACACACAAGGACTTACACTTACTTACACATTTCTCTAATTTCTCTGCCAGCACTGCTTTCTTCCACATTATGAAGCCCTAGTAAAAGATGTGACACATGTTCAGATGCCAGTACAGAAATTACATTTAATATAGAGCGCAGCGGGATTCTATATCAGCTTCATACACAGATCTAGACATCTGTGCGTAAACAAATCTTAGGTTAAAGATGAATGTAGAAGCACAGTTCCCAGTACTGTGTGAAGCGGCAGTGTGGGAGACAGAACAGGCAGAGACAGAGAGAGAGAGAGAGAGAGAGAGAGAGAGAGAGAGAGAGAGAGAGAGAGATATCACCAGGTCAACCAGAGGAGGCTGGTGTGGGAGACAGGAGCTATGGGAGGACGGGCTCATTGTAATGGCTGGAATGGAATCGATAGAATGGTACAAAACACATGGAAACAACGTGTTTGTGTTCCATTGATCCAATTCCAGCCATTAGTGTGAGCCCGTCCTTCCATAGCTCCTTCCACCAGCCTCCCCTGAGGTCAACCCTGTACAAGCTGTAGAATTCAAACATCAGCTGTTTGAAACATCAAATAAAGACAGAGTAAGGAGCTCAAGGTAACGCACTCACTCTGTTCTCTCTCTCCCCATCTCTCTCTCTCGCTCTCTCTCCCTCTTTCTCTCTCTCTATCTCTCTCTCGCTCTCTCTCCCTATTTCTCTCTCGCTCTCCCTCTCTCTGTCCCACTCTCTCTCCTTCCTCTCTCTGTCTCGCACTCTCACTCTCTCGCCCTCTCTCTCTCTCTCTCGTCCTCTCTCTATCTCTCTCTCTCCCTCTCTCTGTCTCTCTCCCACTCTTGCTTCCTCTCCCTAGACCCTCTGTCTCCCCCTCTACTCCCTCTGGATATGCCGACTGGAAAAATAAAGAGAGCTTTGTTTAATGACAAGCCTCCCAGTCTCTCACCGGAACCTTGGCTGTGAGGAGCCTCTCACCTCTCTGAGTGGGTTTGTGAAGGGGTTTGTGTCAGACCCAGCCAAATCCTTGTGTAACAGTGAATAGAACATCATGTTTGGTGAGAAAAAGGCTTTGGAGTTTTTTTCTGAGGCGTACAGGATTTTCTCTCTCTCTCTCTCTCTCTCTCTCTCTCTCTCTCTCTCTCTCTCTCTCGCTCTCTCAATTCAATTCAAAGGGCTTTATTGGCATGGGAAACATATGTTTACATTGACAAAACAGCTGAAATAGATAATAAACAAAAGTTAAATAAACAATAAAAAATGAACAGTAAATATTAGGAATAGAGACATTTCAAAGGTCAGATTATGGCTACAGTATATACAGTCTCGCTCTCTCTATGTCTCTGTCTCTCTCTTTTTTTATCTTTCTCAAACACCCAACCAAACCTCTCCACCTCCCCTCCATTCAATGCAGCTGCAGCCTATAGGGCCGATACATCAACTCCCCCCCGACCCACCCCTCCTGAAACATTTGCCCCTGCTCTACCCTGCAGATGTTACCCTCCCCAGGCCCCTCCCATCTCCAGGAATAAAACCTGACCGCTCACCAATCACACGTATTAATGAGCCCATCCACACTGCTCATCTGCTCTGCCTGAATAATGGACTGACTCTCTCAAACTGTTGATGCTGGTTAACAGGTCACACTAGTTAGTTAACTTCATTGTCACCACAACGTCTGTAGCATGGGTTTGCAATGTGTGTGTTTCATTGAGGGTGATACGCTTAATATGTGTTTGTGGCAGTGTTTGCACGCGCGCGCGTGTGTGTGCCTGTACCCACATTCGTTGTTTTGTTGTCGTTCCGTGCGTGCATGTGCGTGTGTGTGTAAATGAGCTCTCCTGGCGTGTGGTTCTAACATCTGGGGTTAATTAGTGTGAAATGATTTGTCGTTGTTCCTCAGATTCAGGGCTCCTGTCTCAGTACCTTTTCCATTTGGACCCGCTGTGCTTTCCGTGAAGGGACTCTTCTATTCCATATCCCCCGTCGCTCTCACCGCCTCACCCTCCCCTTCCTCTCCGTCCTCCTCCCTCTGATACTCGATGAATGCTTATTGTTCATCCGCAGCATGCACCGCCTTGCGTGACGAGGACGTCTGAATGTGACCGGGCTGTTGCGCAGTATGACGGAGAGGAAGAACATGCTACAGCACACGGGACGTAACCTTCGCGTGTGCCTCCTGTGTGTGTGTCAGGGCAGAAGACATCAGTCAGTGTGATGCAGCTCTCCCCCTGAAGTCCATTCAGTCTGAACAGGCCTGTTAGTTGCAGGTAGGCCGTGTGGCCTGTGCTCAGTGTAAATGACTCCATTACTGCTTGCCTGAATGGATTATTTATGAGCTTGGTAGCTAATGCAGCAGTTCGCAGGCAGACGTCATGAAGACTGAGAGAGAGAGCTGGAGTGGCACTGAGTCCGACAAGGGACACAGAGCTGGTACAGGAGATTGTGTGTTATGTGTTCCTGTGTGTGTGAAGGGCAAAAATAACTGCAATACTATAAATGTGCGGCAGGAGAAGCAGAGAGGAAGGCATTTTACTGATACCATGCAGAACCTGTGGTAATTTGAGGGAACAGACTGAGATAAACGTGTGTGTGTGTGTGACAGAGAGAGCAAAAGAGAGAGAAAGGAGAACATTTGCCCCGATGTGTGCTCTGACAGGACAGACCTAGCTTCCTTCCCTCTCTCCAAGGAGCGGCTTCTTAACCTGACATTTATACATTACAGGGCGAGGGTCAGCAAAATATCTTCATGAGAAAGGGAGGAGGGGAACAGGACTCGAGGGAAATGAGAGGTGAAATGAAGGTCAGAGGAAAAAGGTATGGGTTTATATGGAAGGGGGCAGTCATAGTGGTACGGATGTGGAAGAGAACAGAGCAGAGCAGTGGTGTTGTAGAGATGTTACCCTGATGAAGACAGCTTGCCCGTCGAAACGTTGGACACAACATTTTTTTTTGCATCTGAGCTCCTAGAGTGTGCGGGCTCTTCTTTATTTTCAAGTTGTGGAGAAGTTAAACACTAGCTTTGAGGATGGCGAGGAGGAGCACCGCTGTTGAAGAGAGAAGCAGGAGAGAAAGGTGAGGATAGGCCAAGGAGCGGGCGGCTGGGGCAGGTGTCGTAGGGCCGTGGCGTGGCCAGGGTAATGAGTTTGCTCCTTGGCCAGGTGCGTGGGGAGATTAACTCCAGCAGTTGCAGGTGGTGACCCCAAGGCCATGCACCTGCTCCCTCAATTACTGCAGTTGGGCTTTGCTATCCTACACAGGGGCGAACCCGGTCGGGGCCAGGTCTACTTGGAGTTGTGTGTGTGTGTTTATTATCGCCTATAGGGATTCTCTACATCCTAGACAGAGGGAGAGCTTTAGCTATGTTATGACTAAGTGTTTGCTTTGAAAATATTACAGATATTTAATTATGGATATTGCAGACTGCAAACTGATTTTTAGACTGTGATCGGTATTGTCCAAGGCAGACTGGTTTAGGCTGTCTAGTCTTTAAGACTGTATTCAACCAGCCCAGTTGGATCCATCTGTAGAATGGCAGGTATAGACAGTACCCATGGACACGTCCAGTTGCCAAACATTGTTGACCGTTCCAAAATGTTGTGTCTTGCTGAACACACCCCAGGGAACTGTGTTAGCAGACAGGCTGTCTGGCGGAGGTGTAGACTGAAGGGTAGGTGTTCCCTCTGGCAGCTCTTTGGTTCCTCTAGGGGGCCACAGTGAATCACACACCTGGCTCAGTGGCTCTCAGTAGAGATAGGCTTATGAAGCCGTTAGCTGACTGTGGAACCATTACCACCCCAGTGCCCCCAGTTTCCCATTGATTAATCACTCTGTCACTATCTTCTCTCTCCCTCCCCCTCTCCCATCTCCATAGACTTGATCTAATCCTGACCAATCGTGCTGGAGCATAGCAATAGGCTCCGTTCCCTCAGGCAGCCTCATAATCAACCCAATTCTACTATCCAGGATATGTGCGTGTGTCTGTGTCTGTGTGTGGATTGGGTGGGTGTGCAGTATGTGGGTCTAAATGAATACTATATTACATTTGATAAAACTAGTAGGGGGAAGTGGAGTGTGTAAGCGAGATTTCTGAACAATAATTTCTGTATGTGTATCTCTCTGTCTTGGCTATGCATCTGCCTGTGTGCATGTACTGAATGCATGACCACAGTATGTGTGGGTCTCAGTACGTGTATGAAATTATGCAAATGGTAGAGGAGGAGGGAAACGGGAGTGGGTGGAAGAGATCATGTGTGAATAATGTCTGCGTGCATATGGCTTTTTAGTCTTTCTCCATCTTGGCTTTAAAAAAAATCAAATAAAAATGAACCTTTATTTAACTAGTCAAGTCACTTAAGAACAAATTCTTCTTTACAATGACGGCCTACCCCGGCAAAACCCGGACGACGCTGGGCCAATTGTGCGCCACCTTATGGGACTCCCAATCACGGCCGGATGTGATACAGCCCGGATTCGAACCAGGCTGTATCTGGTTTGGCTGTTCAGTATGTGTTGGTCATTTGGTGTGTCATGTCTTCGTGTTAATGTAGGTGTGTGTGGTTACTTTGACTAGAGTGTGTAGTGTATAGTGTCTAGTGTGTCTCTTTGTTTCAGTGCATAAGATGTTATGGCAGATTTCAGGGTCTTGGAGCCAGTCAAGGAGAAACATTTAACAGCAAGCCTTGAGTGACACCGCCCCTTTATCTAGCTCCCTCCAACCAATCTACCTCTCTTTATGTATTTACTAATTGGCTATGGGGCCGGGGTGTCTTACTTGTGTATGTGTGTTTCTGTGTGTTTCTGTCAAGCTTGGTGGTGAAAAATGTATCTCTAGGGGTGTTTCCTACATGTGTCATTCCATGGCTCTTCATCTGTGTGTTACATTTGATGTGCTTTTTGGACAGAATTCTTCCAGTGTGTGTGTGTGCCAGCAGTGTGTCTGTGAATCACTTTGAGTGCTAAATCTCCGTCTCTCACCTCACCTCCAGTGAGCATCTTCATCATCATAGATCATTCATCAGTCTCCCTCAGGTTTTATGTAGACTCACCTCTTAGCCCGGCGACTCTCCCTCCTCTCTCTATCGAAGCAGTCCTTCACAGAGGACACTCAGACCCACATTACAGCTGAGTGGAACTTTCGATCCACAATTAGAGAACCCTGTCTGATTCCGCAGCGTCTCACTGACTTCCAAGTTCCCGAACTCTGAAGTGGTTCTTTGTCAGATAATGTGATGCAGTGATGTCATGCGTTTCTGAGTGCACTCTCTTTTTCTTCTCTTGGATATCGCACTGTCGTCGTTTCCTTCTTCTAGTTCTTCTCCCCCCTTTTCTCTTTTTCATGTCACTTTTCCTTTCGGGGAATTCCCTTTGTTCTAAGTCTTCACCTCTGTCCTGTTTATTCATGCTCGCAGCCCCTCCCTTACCGCTCTCCTCCCTCTTTTTCCATCTCTCCATCCACCCCCCCTCTCATTTCCCACGTGTCTCCCTCCCTCTCTTCCTTTGTCTAAACTAGGCACTTTGATGAGGGCATTCTCCCTGTCTGTCGTTGTGTGTCTCTACGTATTTAGTATCAATCCAGACCTTACGACCCCCTCCACTTAACCCCTATCACATCTCATATCAATCAACCAAACAATCATCTGCATAATGAGGTCAAATGTGACCGGGGATTTCCTGCTCAAAGTGCACCATCTACTGTTAATGTTGCCGCTGTACCACCACTGCTACAAACAAGCCTGATCCTTTTAGCTTGAGAAGTGACACAATGAGGATTATTTTATTATTATTTAGGCTACAGTACACCAAATGCAGTTTTGTGGATCAGGGTTTGTGGTTACATTGTTCATTTAAAAGTTTTTGAAAGCTTTGGTAGTGTTTCGTAAATCATCTGCTCCTTTACAGTGGCTCCTCCACTATCACCACACGCACCAGATAGTGCTGTTCTACATGCTGGACAATAGTCCTCAATTTCAATGTCAAATTGCTTTATTGGCATGAGATAAGAATGGTCGTATTTGTTTACAATCAGTAAAAACAATAATCAAGGATTTTATTACAAGTGAAAATTGGTAAAAAAAGAAGAAAAAAATAAGTAAATAAACATACAATGGACAGTAGCGAGTCATCCTCGAGTCGTGCAATGGTAGCCATGCACCAGGGACTCCCAGACGGGGCTCTAGAAGTAGGTCATGTCCTCGAATTGATGTGACCTAGAAACAAAGAGTCAAGGAACATTTTCTCTCCAGGTGGTCTGGGGATTCATTAAAAAAAATCTTTTTTTTACAGAAGTTTGTGTGTGTGTTCACGTTCTTGTGTGTGTGTGTGTGTGTGTGTGTGTCCTCATCCAGTCTAGTCTTGGCAGTACTGGGAGCTGTGGGAGCCACATCATGCATGTGTTTTCACACAGTCTGGACACTTGATTATCGCATTGAATTATTCATGAACCATGTGCTCCCTCTAATCTCTCTCTCTCTGTTTCTCTCCCTTTCGCTCTCTTCTCCCGTACACAGCACTTTAGCCTCTCTGTTGTCACTCTAACCTAGCTGTGTGTTATTTAAAGTGTCTCTGTGTGTGAGCTAGTGTACAGGTCAGGGGGAAGTCACTGTGGGAGCCATATCCAGCCTGACAGAACACATGAAAGCCACAGAAACACATCAATAATTCGCCTTTAATCGAAGACTCAATCGGTCCGTTGAGACCAATGGGGTAGCAATGGATGTATTTCCCCTGTTGTGTGTCCATGGCCTCCCTGACTATTCCTCCTATCTTCCACTTCTCTAGTTCTACCTATATGATTTGTCTGTGACAGTATGGTTAGAGAGTAGGGCAGACCCCATTTAGTTGACTGGTCTAATGTTTAGTCGATCGACTGTTGGTCGACCTAGATTTCTTTAGTCGAGCAGTAGCAAAAAGACACCTGTCAGATTTTTCCACAACTTCTAACGCAAGGCCATCAGACTTGAGATAGCTTCTATCTCAAGGCCATCAGACTGCTAAACAGCAATCACTAACTCAGAGAGGCTGCTGCCTACATTGAGACCCGATCACTGGCCACTTTAATACACGGATCACTAGTCACTTGATACAATGCACTCTAAATATTGCCACTTTAATAATGTTTACATATCTTACATTACTCATATCACATGTATATACTGTATTTTATACCATCTACTGCACCTTGCCTGTACCGCTTGGCCATCGCTCATCCATATACTTACATGTACATATTCTCATTCACCCCTTTAGATTTGTGTGTATAAGGTAGTTGTTGTGAATTTGTTAGATTACTTGTTAGATACTACTGCATGGTCAAAACTAGAAGCACAAGCATCTCGCTACACTCGCATTAACATCTGCTAACCGTGTGTATGTGACAAATAACATTTGATTTGATTTGATTTAATTACAACCATTTTTGACTGAAAGGTTCTGTTACCGAAATCCCTCATTTGTTTAGGAAAAACCTTCCCTATTCCCTCAACCCTTGCTCTCTTTACGTGACACGTGTACCCATCGCATGCATGTGACCAATAGGGCCTGACCTATAGCATATCATAATAATCATACTAATAAATTGGTTATAACAAACTCTGAACGCCGTAACACATTTGACAGCAAAATGGATGCAGACGACGTGACAAATAAACTCGAAACGGGGGAATGTTTGGTTGCTCAGGAAGTAAAGGGGAAGTCAGATGTGTGGAATACACATGGTTAGCAGATGTTAATGCGAGTGTAGCGAAATGCTTGTTCTTCTAGTTCCAACAGCGCAGTAATATCTAACAAGTAATCTAACAATTCCCCAACAACTACCTAATACACACAAGAGTAAAGGAATGAATAAGAATATGTAAATATATGGATGAGCGATGGCTGACCGGCGTAGGCAAGATGCAGTAGATGGTATAGAGTACAGTATATACATATGAGATGAGTAATGCAGGATATGTAAACATTATATAAATGGCATAGTTTAAAGTGGTTAGTGATACATTTATTTCATCCTATTATAATTATTAAAGTGGCTAGAGATTTGAGTCGATGGCCGAACGGCATAGGCAAGATTTAGTAGAAGGTTTAGAGTACAGTGTATACATTTGATATGAGTAATGTCGGATATGTAAACATTATATACAAAATTGTTTAAAGTGGCTAGTGATACATTTGTTACATCCAATTCCTATTATTTAAAGTGGCTAGAGATTTAAGTCAGTATGTTGGCAGCAGCCACTCAATGTTAGTGGTGGCTGTTTAACAGTCTGATGGCCTTGAGATAGAAGCTGTTTTTCAGTCTCTTGGTCCCAGCTTTGATGCACCTGTACTGACCTCGCCTTCTGGATGATAGCGGGGTGAACAGGCAGTGGCTCGGGTGGTTGTTGTCCTTGATGATCTTTTTGGCCTTCCTGTGACATCGGGTGGTGTAGGTGTCCTGGAGGGCAGGTAGTTTACCCCCCCGGTGATGCGTTGTGCAGTCCTCACTACCCTCTGGAGAGCCTTATGGTCGTGGGCGGAGCAGTTGCCATACCAGGCGGTGATACAGCCCGATTGTGCATCTGTAGAAGTTTGTGAGTGTTTTTGGTGACAAGCCGAATTTCTTCAACCTCCTGAGGTTGAAGAGGCGCTGTTGCGCCTTCTTCACCACGCTGTCTGTGTGGGTGGACCATTTCAGTTTGTCCGTGATGTGTACGCCGAGGAACTTAAAACTTTCCACCTTCTCCACTACTGTCCCGTCGATGTGGATAGGGGGGGGTGCTCCCTCTCCTGTTTCCTGAAGTCCACGATCATCTCCTTTGTTTTGTTGACGTTGAGTGAGAGGTTATTTTCCTGACACCACACTCCGAGGGCCCTCACCTCCTCCCTGTAAGCCGTCTCGTCGTTGTTGGTAATCAAGCCTACCACTGTAGTGTCGTCAGCAAACTTGATGATTGAGTTGGATGCGTGCTTGGCCACGCAGTTATGCGTAAACAGGGAGTACAGGAGAGGGCTGAGAACGCACTCTTGTGGGGATCAGCGGGGTGGAGATGTTGTTTCCTACCCTCACCACCTGGGGCCGGCCCGTCAGGAAGTCCAGGACTCAGTTGCACAGGGCTGGGTCGAGGCCTAGGGTCTCGAGCTTAATGACGAGCTTGGAGGGTACTATGGTGTTAAATGCTGAGCTGTAGTCGATGCACAGCATTCTTACATAGGTATTCCTCTTGTCCAGATGGGTTAGGGCAGTATGCAGTGTGATTGCGATTGCGTCGTCTGTGGACCTATTGGGACAGTAAGCAAATTGGAGTGGGTGTAGGGTGTCTGGTAGGATGGAGGTGTTACAGCTTCAGCAACACGGACAGCTCGATAAACACTGTTGATGTTCTGTGGTGGTCGCTGCAGCAGGAAGGAGAGACACACAACGGGTGCTAGTCACAAAGTCACTTGTCTTTTTCTTAACACAGCACAGCAAGTCTGAGCCAGGCCCAGGCACAATCAAATCAATTGCTGGTCGGACTCCCTCTAGTCATCTGTGTGTCTTAATTATTTCATCAAACAGTTTGCTTAAAGCATCAGACAAGCTCAGTGCAGTGATTTGATTAAAACACATAGGTCTGAAAAAATACATGTTTTTGAAATTTTGACCAATCGATTGGTCGAAAGAACCGACGACTCTTGGTCGACCAAGATTTGATCTTGGACAGCCCTGTTAGAGAGGTTTTGAATATGATATGGATGGCTTGTGTTTATGAATGTGTCGGTAACAGTGATGACAGTGTTTATGAATGTGTCGGTGGTGGATTGTCATTTTGATTTAAAGGTGTCAATGATTCTTAGATGTAGGAAAGAATACGTTTGAGAAAGCTATTTTCTTACTTGGCCCCACATCGATTGGGCATACGTAGTAGGCATATCACACTGCCAGTGGCGGACTGAGGCATTGCTTACACAGTTTATCACCTCATCCGCAAACTTCAACTTCTTACCTTTGTTTTTGTTTTTTCAGTTATGTTTTTTCCCTTCCTGTTAAGTGGAGGGCTGGAGCACTGAATCGATGGCCGTGGCCCATCTGTTTTAATAGGACAACTCATCTAGCCAGGGCTGCTCGAATGCTTCGATATGCAGCTAGAGAATACCAACGCCCTCCTCCCTCTCTCTCTCTCTCTCTCTCTCTCTCTCTCTCTCTCTCTCTCTCTCTCTCTCTCTCTCTCTCTCTCTCTCTCTCTCTCTCTCTCCCGCTTTCCCACCCTTTCTTGTGTCCCGCCCTCACTCCTGTTTGATTTCTCTGGCCGTATAAAACAGTAGTACATGCTGTTCTGCCCTGATCATACAGGAGAATCCTCAGGAGAACTCAATTGATGTTAATGTTGACAGTGATGATTAAGTCTTGCGCTGTTCAATGCAAAGCGGAGAAATGGGGGAACGTGCTCAACTCATCTGAGATCTGTGAACATGGTTTTCTTTGTGGTTGTCTTTTCTTTTTCACACGTTACTTGCAGGTTCATTTTCGACAATGCAACAACAATAAGAAATAATAAAAGATAAGAATACGAACATAAAGTAAATGGCTCAGTAGAATAGAATAGACATTTTAGCATACCGGTAAATATAATACAGGAAGGCACGATTTATAGTCCAATATTTACATGTGTTTTGGGGGGGTGAGTGTTTAAACTGTCCAGTATTTAGAAATCATAATAAGAGTCTGGTAGCAGCAGTTGTGATGTGTGTGTAGCATGAATGTATATGTGTGTGGACGTGTGCGTGAGTGAGTGCATCTGTGCTAAGGTGTGAAGAGTCAAGTGCAGGTGGTCAGTCCAGTTCATGTGTTTCAAGGTTTTCTTTATGTTTTCTTCGTTTTCTTTATTCTCTCCGTATGGGTAATGGTTTGCATGCGTTCAGCTCGGCGCCAGCTTTCCCTGGTATAGTATGTTTAGGAGTCTGTACTTCTCTATTGTGGGAATGTGTTAAAAGTGCTCATAAAGAAGCGCTTCCATTATTGATCAGATCCTCAACGCTCTAATGAGCAGTAGCGGTGATGTCTAGCAGAACAAAGACCAGAGAAACTCACTCAACTCACAAGGAATCTCTCGGAGGATCTGCTACTAGGGGATGTACTCGAATTTGACCCAACGACATCCGACACTCATCCAACATGCTTGAAACTGAAATTGACATATAAGCGGCGGTACTTAACTGGCCCGAGGCCCGATTTAAATCCACTCTAACAGACTAGCGGACTGACCCCGAACCCTCTGCTCCTCAGGAGTTGGCAGACATGCGCCACATCCACTCCAAGGTGAAGAAGCAGTACCAGGACAAGTTGGCCGAGCTGGCCCACGCCAACCGGCGGGTGGAGCAGCACGAGACAGAGGTGAAGAAGCTGAGGCTGAGGGTGGAGGAGCTGAAGAAAGAACTGGGTCAGGCAGAGGACGAGGTGAGCACCAACACACGCCACGTTCACTTATACCTGGATACATATACAGTTGCCTCGGTATTTATCGGGAGAACGAAGCATTTTTCCTTTCGGGCTCTGTACTTCAAAACGTTGGAGTTGAAATCAAACAATCACTTTGAAGTTAATGCAGCTTTAATTTGAAGGTGTTTTCATCCATATCGGTTTAACCGTTTAGAAATTACACCACCTTTTTCTACATAGTCCCCCCATTTTAAGGGAGAAAAAAGTATTGGGACCAATATATTATTCATCATTAATTTTGTGTTGGCACAAAATAATCTAAAACACATCCGAAACAAACATAATTTGTTGAGTCACAAGCTTGATGTAGTGAGTGCGTGCTATGAATATGGGACCAAATACTTCACTTTTTGCTACTTTAATACAAATATAAGTGAATTTGTCCCAATACTTTTGCTCCCCTTAAATGGGGGGGGAATATATACAAAAAGTGCTGTAATTTCTAAGCGGTTCAACGGATATGGATGAAAATACCCTCAAATTAAGCTGACAGTCTGCACTTTAACCTCATAGTCATTGTTTGATTTCAAATCCAAACTTTTGGAGTATAGAATGTCAGAACAGAAATTACAAGATTATGTTATTATGCTGTTATTGCATCAAATGTTTGTTTTCTGCAACAGAATAAGGGGTTGTTTTATGTAACAGAATAAGGGGTTGTTTTATGCAACAGAATAAGGGGATGTTTTGTGCAATAGTATAAGGGGTTGTTTTCTGTAACAGAATAAGGGGTTGTTTTATGCAACAGAATAAGGGGTTGTTTTATGCAACAGAATAAGGGGTTGTTTTATGCAACAGTATAAGGGGTTGTTTTATGCAACAGTATAAGGGGTTGTTTTATGCAACAGTATAAGGGGTTGTTTTATGCAACAGTATAAGTGGTTGTTTTCTGTAACAGAATAAGCGGTTGTTTTATGCAACAGAATAAGGGGTTGTTTTATGCAACAGAATAAGGGGTTGTTTTATGCAACAGAATAAGGGGTTGTTTTATGCAACAGTATAAGGGGTTGTTTTATGCAACAGTATAAGGGGTTGTTTTATGCAACAGTATAAGGGGTTGTTTTATGCAACAGTATAAGGGGTTGTTTTATGCAACAGAATAAGGGGTTATTTTCTGCAACAGAATAAGGGGTTGTTTTATGCAACAGTATAAGGGGTTGTTTTATGCAACAGAATAAGGGGTTGTTTTATGCAACAGAATAAGGGGTTGTTTTATGCAACAGTATAAGGGGTTGTTTTATGCAACAGTATAAGGGTTGTTTTATGCAACAGTATAAGTGGTTGTTTTCTGTAACAGAATAAGGGGTTGTTTTATGCAACAGTATAAGGGGTTGTTTTATGCAACAGAATAAGGGGTTGTTTTATGCAACAGAATAAGGGGTTGTTTTATGCAACAGTATAAGGGGTTGTTTTATGCAACAGTATAAGGGGTTGTTTTATGCAACAGTATAAGGGGTTGTTTTCTGTAACAGAATAAGGGGTTGTTTTATGCAACAGAATAAGGGGTTGTTTTATGCAACAGAATAAGGGGTTGTTTTCTGCAACAGAATAAGGGGTTGTTTTCTGCAACAGAATAAGGGGTTGTTTTATGCAACAGAATAAGGGGTTGTTTTCTGCAACAGAATAAGGGGTTGTTTTCTGCAACAGAATAAGGGGTTGTTTTATGCAACAGAATAAGGGGTTGTTTTATGCAACAGAATAAGGGGTTGTTTTATGCAACAGAATAAGGGGTTGTTTTCTGTAACAGAATAAGGGGTTGTTTTTATGCAACAGTATAAGGGGTTGTTTTATGCAACAGTATAAGGGTTGTTTTATGCAACAGTATAAGTGGTTGTTTTCTGTAACAGAATAAGCGGTTGTTTTATGCAACAGTATAAGGGGTTGTTTTATGCAACAGTATAAGTGGTTGTTTTCTGTAACAGAATAAGGGGTTGTTTTATGCAACAGAATAAGGGGTTGTTTTATGCAACAGAATAAGGGGTTGTTTTCTGCAACAGAATAAGGGGTTGTTTTCTGTAACAGAATAAGGGGTTGTTTTATGCAACAGAATAAGGGGTTGTTTTATGCAACAGTATAAGGGGTTGTTTTATGCAACAGTATAAGGGGTTGTTTTATGCAACAGAATAAGTGGTTGTTTTATGCAACAGTATAAGGGGTTGTTTTATGCAACAGAATAAGGGTTATTTTCTGCAACAGAATAAGGGGTTGTTTTATGCAACAGTATAAGGGGTTGTTTTATGCAACAGAATAAGGGGTTGTTTTATGCAACAGAATAAGGGGTTGTTTTATGCAACAGTATAAGGGGTTGTTTTATGCAACAGAATAAGGGGTTGTTTATGCAACAGAATAAGGGGTTGTTTTATGCAACAGTATAAGGGGTTGTTTTATGCAACAGTATAAGGGGTTGTTTTATGCAACAGTATAAGTGGTTGTTTTCTGTAACAGAATAAGGGGTTGTTTTATGCAACAGTATAAGGGGTTGTTTTATGCAACAGAATAAGGGGTTGTTTTATGCAACAGAATAAGGGGTTGTTTTATGCAACAGTATAAGGGGTTGTTTTATGCAACAGTATAAGGGTTGTTTTATGCAACAGTATAAGTGGTTGTTTTCTGTAACAGAATAAGGGGTTGTTTTATGCAACAGAATAAGGGGTTGTTTTATGCAACAGAATAAGGGGTTGTTTTCTGCAACAGAATAAGGGGTTGTTTTATGCAACAGAATAAGGGGTTGTTTTATGCAACAGAATAAGGGGTTGTTTTCTGCAACAGAATAAGGGGTTGTTTTCTGCAACAGAATAAGGGGTTGTTTTATGCAACAGAATAAGGGGTTGTTTTATGCAACAGAATAAGGGGTTGTTTTATGCAACAGAATAAGGGGTTGTTTTCTGTAACAGAATAAGGGGTTGTTTTATGCAACAGTATAAGGGGTTGTTTTATGCAACAGTATAAGGGGTTGTTTTATGCAACAGTATAAGTGGTTGTTTTCTGTAACAGAATAAGCGGTTGTTTTATGCAACAGAATAAGGGGTTGTTTTATGCAACAGAATAAGGGGTTGTTTTATGCAACAGAATAAGGGGTTGTTTTATGTAACAGAATAAGGGGTTGTTTTATGCAACAGAATAAGGGGTTGTTTTATGCAACAGAATAAGGGGTTGTTTTATGCAACAGAATAAGGGGTTGTTTTCTGCAACAGAATAAGGGGTTGTTTTCTGCAACAGAATAAGGGGTTGTTTTATGCAACAGAATAAGGGGTTGTTTTATGCAACAGTATAAGGGGTTGTTTTATGCAACAGAATAAGGGGTTATTTTCTGCAACAGAATAAGGGGTTGTTTTATGCAACAGAATAAGGGGTTGTTTTATGCAACAGAATAAGGGGTTGTTTTATGCAACAGAATAAGGGGTTGTTTTATGCAACAGTATAAGGGGTTGTTTTATGCAACAGTATAAGGGGTTGTTTTATGCAACAGTATAAGGGGTTGTTTTATGCAACAGTATAAGGGGTTGTTTTATGCAACAGTATAAGTGGTTGTTTTCTGTAACAGAATAAGCGGTTGTTTTATGCAACAGTATAAGGGGTTGTTTTATGCAACAGTATAAGGGGTTGTTTTATGCAACAGTATAAGTGGTTGTTTTCTGTAACAGAATAAGGGGTTGTTTTATGCAACAGTATAAGGGGTTGTTTTATGCAACAGAATAAGGGGTTGTTTTATGCAACAGAATAAGGGGTTGTTTTATGCAACAGTATAAGGGTTGTTTTATGCAACAGTATAAGGGGTTGTTTTATGCAACAGTATAAGTGGTTGTTTTTCTGTAACAACAGAATAAGGGGTTGTTTTATGCAACAGAATAAGGGGTTGTTTTATGCAACAGAATAAGGGGTTGTTTTCTGCAACAGAATAAGGGGTTGTTTTCTGTAACAGAATAAGGGGTTGTTTTATGCAACAGAATAAGGGGTTGTTTTATGCAACAGAATAAGGGTTGTTTTCTGCAACAGAATAAGGGGTTGTTTTCTGCAACAGAATAAGGGGTTGTTTTCTGCAACAGAATAAGGGGTTGTTTTATGCAACAGAATAAGGGTTGTTTTATGCAACAGAATAAGGGGTTGTTTTATGCAACAGAATAAGGGGTTGTTTTCTGTAACAGAATAAGGGGTTGTTTTATGCAACAGTATAAGGGGTTGTTTTATGCAACAGAATAAGGGGTTATTTTCTGCAACAGAATAAGGGGTTGTTTTATGCAACAGAATAAGGGGTTGTTTTATGCAACAGAATAAGGGGTTGTTTTATGCAACAGAATAAGGGTTGTTTTATGCAACAGTATAAGGGGTTGTTTTATGCAACAGTATAAGGGGTTGTTTTCTGTAACAGAATAAGGGGTTGTTTTATGCAACAGTATAAGGGGTTGTTTTATGCAACAGAATAAGGGGTTGTTTTATTCAACAGAATAAGGGGTTGTTTTATGCAACAGTATAAGGGGTTGTTTTTATGCAACAGTATAAGGGTTGTTTTATGCAACAGTATAAGTGGTTGTTTTCTGTAACAGAATAAGGGGTTGTTTTATGCAACAGAATAAGGGGTTGTTTTATGCAACAGAATAAGGGGTTGTTTTCTGCAACAGAATAAGGGGTTGTTTTCTGTAACAGAATAAGGGGTTGTTTTATGCAACAGAATAAGGGGTTGTTTTATGCAACAGAATAAGGGGTTGTTTTCTGCAACAGAATAAGGGGTTGTTTTCTGCAACAGAATAAGGGGTTGTTTTATGCAACAGAATAAGGGGTTGTTTTATGCAACAGAATAAGGGGTTGTTTTATGCAACAGAATAAGGGGTTGTTTTCTGTAACAGAATAAGGGGTTGTTTTATGCAACAGAATAAGGGGTTGTTTTATGCAACAGTATAAGGGGTTGTTTTATGCAACAGTATAAGGGGTTGTTTTATGCAACAGTATAAGTGGTTGTTTTCTGTAACAGAATAAGCGGTTGTTTTATGCAACAGTATAAGGGGTTGTTTTATGCAACAGTATAAGTGGTTGTTTTCTGTAACAGAATAAGGGGTTGTTTTATGCAACAGAATAAGGGGTTGTTTTATGCAACAGAATAAGGGGTTGTTTTCTGCAACAGAATAAGGGGTTGTTTTCTGTAACAGAATAAGGGGTTGTTTTATGCAACAGAATAAGGGGTTGTTTTCTGCAACAGAATAAGGGGTTGTTTTCTGCAACAGAATAAGGGGTTGTTTTATGCAACAGTATAAGGGGTTGTTTTATGCAACAGTATAAGGGGTTGTTTTATGCAACAGTATAAGTGGTTGTTTTCTGTAACAGAATAAGGGGTTGTTTTATGCAACAGTATAAGGGGTTGTTTTATGCAACAGAATAAGGGGTTGTTTTATGCAACAGAATAAGGGGTTGTTTTATGCAACAGAATAAGGGGTTGTTTTATGCAACAGTATAAGGGGTTGTTTTATGCAACAGTATAAGTGGTTGTTTTCTGTAACAGAATAAGGGGTTGTTTTATGCAACAGAATAAGGGGTTGTTTTATGCAAAAGAATAAGGGGTTGTTTTCTGCAACAGAATAAGGGGTTGTTTTCTGTAACAGAATAAGGGGTTGTTTTATGCAACAGAATAAGGGGTTGTTTTATGCAACAGAATAAGGGGTTGTTTTCTGCAACAGAATAAGGGGTTGTTTTCTGCAACAGAATAAGGGGTTGTTTTATGCAACAGAATAAGGGGTTGTTTTATGCAACAGAATAAGGGGTTGTTTTATGCAACAGAATAAGGGGTTGTTTTCTGTAACAGAATAAGGGGTTCTTTTATGCAACAGTATAAGGGGTTGTTTTATGCAACAGTATAAGGGGTTGTTTTATGCAACAGTATAAGTGGTTGTTTTCTGTAACAGAATAAGCGGTTGTTTTATGCAACAGTATAAGGGGTTGTTTTATGCAACAGTATAAGTGGTTGTTTTCTGTAACAGAATAAGGGGTTGTTTTATGCAACAGAATAAGGGGTTGTTTTATGCAACAGAATAAGGGGTTGTTTTCTGCAACAGAATAAGGGGTTGTTTTCTGTAACAGAATAAGGGGTTGTTTTATGCAACAGAATAAGGGGTTGTTTTTATGCAACAGAATAAGGGGTTGTTTTCTGCAACAGAATAAGGGGTTGTTTTCTGCAACAGAATAAGGGGTTGTTTTATGCAACAGAATAAGGGGTTGTTTTATGCAACATAATAAGGGGTTGTTTTATGCAACAGAATAAGGGGTTGTTTTCTGTAACAGAATAAGGGGTTGTTTTATGCAACAGTATAAGGGGTTGTTTTATGCAACAGTATAAGGGGTTGTTTTATGCAACAGTATAAGTGGTTGTTTTCTGTAACAGAATAAGCGGTTGTTTTATGCAACAGAATAAGGGGTTGTTTTATGCAACAGAATAAGGGGTTGTTTTATGCAACAGAATAAGGGGTTGTTTTATGCAACAGTATAAGGGGTTGTTTTATGCAACAGTATAAGGGGTTGTTTTATGCAACAGAATAAGTGGTTGTTTTATGCAACAGTATAAGGGGTTGTTTTATGCAACAGAATAAGGGGTTATTTTCTGCAACAGAATAAGGGTTGTTTTATGCAACAGTATAAGGGGTTGTTTTATGCAACAGAATAAGGGGTTGTTTTATGCAACAGAATAAGGGGTTGTTTTATGCAACAGTATAAGGGGTTGTTTTATGCAACAGTATAAGGGGTTGTTTTATGCAACAGTATAAGTGGTTGTTTTCTGTAACAGAATAAGGGGTTGTTTATGCAACAGTATAAGGGGTTGTTTTATGCAACAGAATAAGGGTTGTTTTATGCAACAGAATAAGGGGTTGTTTTATGCAACAGTATAAGGGGTTGTTTTATGCAACAGTATAAGGGGTTGTTTTATGCAACAGTATAAGTGGTTGTTTTCTGTAACAGAATAAGGGGTTGTTTTATGCAACAGAATAAGGGGTTGTTTTATGCAACAGAATAAGGGGTTGTTTTCTGCAACAGAATAAGGGGTTGTTTTCTGTAACAGAATAAGGGGTTGTTTTATGCAACAGAATAAGGGGTTGTTTTATGCAACAGAATAAGGGGTTGTTTTCTGCAACAGAATAAGGGGTTGTTTTTCTGCAACAGAATAAGGGGTTGTTTTATGCAACAGAATAAGGGGTTGTTTTATGCAACAGAATAAGGGGTTGTTTTCTGTAACAGAATAAGGGGTTGTTTTATGCAACAGTATAAGGGGTTGTTTTATGCAACAGTATAAGGGGTTGTTTTATGCAACAGTATAAGTGGTTGTTTTCTGTAACAGAATAAGCGGT
The DNA here is from genome assembly GCA_030435695.1 of Brachymystax lenok tsinlingensis. Lineage (NCBI taxonomy): Eukaryota > Metazoa > Chordata > Actinopteri > Salmoniformes > Salmonidae > Brachymystax > Brachymystax lenok. The sequence goes on along the minus strand of CM059819.1, from coordinate 36,165,620 downwards.
TGTTTTATGCAACAGAATAAGGGGTTGTTTTATGCAACAGAATAAGGGATTGTTTTATGCAACAGAATAAGGGGGTTGTTTTTATGTAACAGAATAAGGGGTTGTTTTTATGCAACAGAATAAGGGGTTGTTTTTATGCAACAGAATAAGGGGTTGTTTTATGCAACAGAATAAGGGGTTGTTTTCTGCAACAGAATAAGGGGTTGTTTTTATGCAACAGAATAAGGGGTTGTTTTATGCAACAGTATAAGGGGTTGTTTTATGCAACAGAATAAGGGGTTATTTTCTGCAACAGAATAAGGGGTTGTTTTATGCAACAGAATAAGGGGTTGTTTTATGCAACAGAATAAGGGGTTGTTTTATGCAACAGTATAAGGGGTTGTTTTATGCAACAGTATAAGGGGTTGTTTTATGCAACAGTATAAGTGGTTGTTTTATGCAACAGTATAAGGGGTTGTTTTATGCAACAGTATAAGTGGTTGTTTTCTGTAACAGAATAAGCGGTTGTTTTATGCAACAGAATAAGGGGTTGTTTTATGCAACAGAATAAGGGGTTGTTTTATGCAACAGAATAAGGGGTTGTTTTATGCAACAGTATAAGGGGTTGTTTTATGCAACAGTATAAGGGGTTGTTTTATGCAACAGAATAAGTGGTTGTTTTATGCAACAGTATAAGGGGTTGTTTTATGCAACAGAATAAGGGGTTATTTTCTGCAACAGAATAAGGGGTTGTTTTATGCAACAGTATAAGGGGTTGTTTTATGCAACAGAATAAGGGGTTGTTTTATGCAACAGAATAAGGGGTTGTTTTATGCAACAGTATAAGGGGTTGTTTTATGCAACAGTATAAGGGGTTGTTTTATGCAACAGTATAAGTGGTTGTTTTCTGTAACAGAATAAGGGGTTGTTTTATGCAACAGTATAAGGGGTTGTTTTATGCAACAGAATAAGGGGTTGTTTTTATGCAACAGAATAAGGGGTTGTTTTATGCAACAGTATAAGGGGGTTGTTTTATGCAACAGTATAAGGGGTTGTTTTATGCAACAGTATAAGTGGTTGTTTTCTGTAACAGAATAAGGGGTTGTTTTTATGCAACAGAATAAAGGGGTTGTTTTATGCAACAGAATAAGGGGTTGTTTTCTGCAACAGAATAAGGGGTTGTTTTCTGTAACAGAATAAGGGGTTGTTTTTATGCAACAGAATAAGGGGTTGTTTTATGCAACAGAATAAGGGGTTGTTTTCTGCAACAGAATAAGGGGTTGTTTTCTGCAACAGAATAAGGGGTTGTTTTATGCAACAGAATAAGGGGTTGTTTTATGCAACAGAATAAGGGGTTGTTTTCTGTAACAGAATAAGGGGTTGTTTTATGCAACAGTATAAGGGGTTGTTTTATGCAACAGTATAAGGGGTTGTTTTATGCAACAGTATAAGTGGTTGTTTTCTGTAACAGAATAAGCGGTTGTTTTATGCAACAGAATAAGGGGTTGTTTTATGCAACAGAATAAGGGATTGTTTTATGCAACAGAATAAGGGGTTGTTTTATGTAACAGAATAAGGGGTTGTTTTATGCAACAGAATAAGGGGTTGTTTTATGCAACAGAATAAGGGGTTGTTTTATGCAACAGAATAAGGGTTGTTTTCTGCAACAGAATAAGGGGTTGTTTTATGCAACAGAATAAGGGGTTGTTTTATGCAACAGTATAAGGGTTGTTTTATGCAACAGAATAAGGGGTTATTTTCTGCAACAGAATAAGGGGTTGTTTTATGCAACAGAGTAAAGGGGTTGTTTTATGCAACAGAATAAGGGGTTGTTTATGCAACAGTATAAGGGGTTGTTTTATGCAACAGTATAAGGGGTTGTTTTATGCAACAGTATAAGTGGTTGTTTTATGCAACAGTATAAGGGGTTGTTTTATGCAACAGTATAAGTGGTTGTTTTCTGTAACAGAATAAGCGGTTGTTTTATGCAACAGAATAAGGGGTTGTTTTATGCAACAGAATAAAGGGGTTGTTTTTATGCAACAGAATAAGGGGTTGTTTTATGCAACAGTATAAGGGGTTGTTTTATGCAACAGTATAAGGGGTTGTTTTATGCAACAGAATAAGTGGTTGTTTTATGCAACAGTATAAGGGGTTGTTTTATGCAACAGAATAAGGGTTATTTTCTGCAACAGAATAAGGGGTTGTTTTATGCAACAGAATAAGGGGTTGTTTTATGCAACAGAATAAGGGGTTGTTTTATGCAACAGAATAAGGGGTTGTTTTATGCAACAGTATAAGGGGTTGTTTTATGCAACAGTATAAGGGTTGTTTTATGCAACAGTATAAGTGGTTGTTTTCTGTAACAGAATAAGGGGTTGTTTTATGCAACAGTATAAGGGGTTGTTTTATGCAACAGAATAAGGGGTTGTTTTATGCAACAGAATAAGGGGTTGTTTTATGCAACAGTATAAGGGGTTGTTTTATGCAACAGTATAAGGGGTTGTTTTATGCAACAGTATAAGTGGTTGTTTTCTGTAACAGAATAAGGGGTTGTTTTATGCAACAGAATAAGGGGTTGTTTTATGCAACAGAATAAGGGGTTGTTTTCTGCAACAGAATAAGGGGTTGTTTTCTGTAACAGAATAAGGGGTTGTTTTATGCAACAGAATAAGGGGTTGTTTTATGCAACAGAATAAGGGTTGTTTTCTGCAACAGAATAAGGGGTTGTTTTCTGCAACAGAATAAGGGGTTGTTTTCTGCAACAGAATAAGGGGTTGTTTTATGCAACAGAATAAGGGGTTGTTTTATGCAACAGAATAAGGGTTGTTTTCTGTAACAGAATAAGGGGCTTGTTTTATGCAACAGTATAAGGGGTTGTTTTATGCAACAGTATAAGGGGTTGTTTTATGCAACAGTATAAGTGGTTGTTTTCTGTAACAGAATAAGCGGTTGTTTTATGCAACAGTATAAGGGGTTGTTTTATGCAACAGTATAAGTGGTTGTTTTCTGTAACAGAATAAGGGTTGTTTTATGCAACAGAATAAGGGTTGTTTTTGCAACAGAATAAGGGGTTGTTTTCTGCAACAGAATAAGGGGTTGTTTTCTGTAACAGAATAAGGGGTTGTTTTATGCAACAGTATAAGGGGTTGTTTTATGCAACAGTATAAGGGGTTGTTTTATGCAACAGTATAAGTGGTTGTTTTCTGTAACAGAATAAGCGGTTGTTTTATGCAACAGTATAAGGGGTTGTTTTATGCAACAGTATAAGTGGTTGTTTTCTGTAACAGAATAAGGGGTTGTTTTATGCAACAGAATAAGGGGTTGTTTTATGCAACAGAAAAAGGGGTTGTTTTATGCAACAGAATAAGGGGTTGTTTTATGCAACAGAATAAGGGGTTGTTTTATGCAACAGAATAAGGGGTTGTTTTCTGTAACAGAATAAGGGCTTGTTTTATGCAACAGTATAAGGGGTTGTTTTATGCAACAGTATAAGGGGTTGTTTTATGCAACAGTATAAGTGGTTGTTTTCTGTAACAGAATAAGCGGTTGTTTTATGCAACAGTATAAGGGTTGTTTTATGCAACAGTATAAGTGGTTGTTTTCTGTAACAGAATAAGGGGTTGTTTTATGCAACAGAATAAGGGGTTGTTTTTATGCAACAGAATAAGGGGTTGTTTTCTGCAACAGAATAAGGGGTTGTTTTCTGTAACAGAATAAGGGTTGTTTTATGCAACAGTATAAGGGTTGTTTTCTGTAACAGAATAAGCGGTTGTTTTATGCAACAGAATAAGGGGTTGTTTTTATGCAACAGAATAAGGGGTTGTTTATGCAACAGAATAAGGGGTTGTTTTATGCAACAGTATAAGGGGTTGTTTTATGCAACAGTATAAGGGGTTGTTTTTATGCAACAGAATAAGTGGTTGTTTTATGCAACAGTATAAGGGGTTGTTTTATGCAACAGAATAAGGGGTTATTTTCTGCAACAGAATAAGGGGTTGTTTTTATGCAACAGAATAAGGGTTGTTTTATGCAACAGAATAAGGGGTTGTTTTATGCAACAGAATAAGGGGTTGTTTTATGCAACAGTATAAGGGGTTGTTTTATGCAACAGTATAAGGGGTTGTTTTATGCAACAGTATAAGTGGTTGTTTTCTGTAACAGAATAAGGGGTTGTTTATGCAACAGTATAAGGGGTTGTTTTATGCAACAGAATAAGGGGTTGTTTTATGCAACAGAATAAGGGGTTGTTTTATGCAACAGTATAAGGGGTTGTTTTATGCAACAGTATAAGGGGTTGTTTTATGCAACAGTATAAGTGGTTGTTTTCTGTAACAGAATAAGGGGTTGTTTTTATGCAACAGAATAAGGGGTTGTTTTATGCAACAGAATAAGGGGTTGTTTTCTGCAACAGAATAAGGGGTTGTTTTCTGTAACAGAATAAGGGGTTGTTTTATGCAACAGAATAAGGGGTTGTTTTATGCAACAGAATAAGGGGTTGTTTTCTGCAACAGAATAAGGGTTGTTTTCTGCAACAGAATAAGGGGTTGTTTTCTGCAACAGAATAAGGGGTTGTTTTATGCAACAGAATAAGGGGTTGTTTTATGCAACAGAATAAGGGGTTGTTTTATGCAACAGAATAAGGGGTTGTTTTTCTGTAACAGAATAAGGGCTTGTTTTATGCAACAGTATAAGGGGTTGTTTTATGCAACAGTATAAGGGGTTGTTTTATGCAACAGTATAAGTGGTTGTTTTCTGTAACAGAATAAGCGGTTGTTTTATGCAACAGTATAAGGGGTTGTTTTATGCAACAGTATAAGTGGTTGTTTTCTGTAACAGAATAAGGGGTTGTTTTTATGCAACAGAATAAGGGGTTGTTTTATGCAACAGAATAAGGGGTTGTTTTCTGTAACAGAATAAGGGGTTGTTTTTATGCAACAGAATAAGGGGTTGTTTTGTGCAACAGTATAAGGGGTTGTTTTATGCAACAGTATAAGGGGTTGTTTTATGCAACAGTATAAGTGGTTGTTTTCTGTAACAGAATAAGCGGTTGTTTTATGCAACAGTATAAGGGGTTGTTTTATGCAACAGTATAAGTGGTTGTTTTCTGTAACAGAATAAGGGGTTGTTTTATGCAACAGAATAAGGGGTTGTTTTATGCAACAGAATAAGGGTTGTTTTCTGCAACAGAATAAGGGGTTGTTTTCTGTAACAGAATAAGGGGGTTGTTTTATGCAACAGAATAAGGGGTTGTTTTATGCAACAGAATAAGGGGTTGTTTTCTGCAACAGAATAAGGGGTTGTTTTCTGCAACGGAATAAGGGGGTTGTTTTATGCAACAGTATAAGGGGTTGTTTTATGCAACAGTATAAGGGGTTGTTTTATGCAACAGTATAAGTGGTTGTTTTCTGTAACAGAATAAGGGGTTGTTTTATGCAACAGTATAAGGGGTTGTTTTATGCAACAGAATAAGGGGTTGTTTTATGCAACAGAATAAGGGTTGTTTTATGCAACAGAATAAGGGGTTGTTTTATGCAACAGTATAAGGGGTTGTTTTATGCAACAGTATAAGTGGTTGTTTTCTGTAACAGAATAAGGGGTTGTTTTATGCAACAGAATAAGGGGTTGTTTTATGCAAAAGAATAAGGGGTTGTTTTCTGCAACAGAATAAGGGGTTGTTTTCTGTAACAGAATAAGGGGTTGTTTTATGCAACAGAATAAGGGGGTTGTTTTATGCAACAGAATAAGGGTTGTTTTCTGCAACAGAATAAGGGGTTGTTTTCTGCAACAGAATAAGGGGTTGTTTTCTGCAACAGAATAAGGGGTTGTTTTATGCAACAGAATAAGGGGTTGTTTTATGCAACAGAATAAGGGGTTGTTTTATGTAACAGAAAAAGGGGTTGTTTTATGCAACAGTATAAGGGGTTGTTTTATGCAACAGTATAAGGGGTTGTTTTATGCAACAGTATAAGTGGTTGTTTTCTGTAACAGAATAAGCGGTTGTTTTATGCAACAGTATAAGGGGTTGTTTTATGCAACAGTATAAGTGGTTGTTTTCTGTAACAGAATAAGGGGTTGTTTTATGCAACAGAATAAGGGGTTGTTTTATGCAACAGAATAAGGGGTTGTTTTCTGCAACAGAATAAGGGGTTGTTTTCTGTAACAGAATAAGGGGTTGTTTTATGCAACAGAATAAGGGGTTGTTTTATGCAACAGAATAAGGGGTTGTTTTATGCAACAGAATAAGGGGTTGTTTTATGCAACAGAATAAGGGGTTGTTTTATGCAACAGAATAAGGGGTTGTTTTATGCAACATAATAAGGGGTTGTTTTATGCAACAGAATAAGGGGTTGTTTTCTGTAACAGAATAAGGGGTTGTTTTATGCAACAGTATAAGGGGTTGTTTTATGCAACAGTATAAGGGGTTGTTTTATGCAACAGTATAAGTGGTTGTTTTCTGTAACAGAATAAGCGGTTGTTTTATGCAACAGAATAAGGGGTTGTTTTCTGTAACAGAATAAGCGGTTGTTTTATGCAACAGAATAAGGGGTTGTTTTATGCAACAGAATAAGGGTTGTTTTATGCAACAGAATAAGGGTTGTTTTATGCAACAGAATAAGGGGTTGTTTTCTGCAACAGAATAAGGGGTTGTTTTCTGCAACAGAATAAGGGGTTGTTTTCTGCAACAGAATAAGGGGTTGTTTTCTGTAACAGAATAAGGGGTTGTTTTATGCAACAGAATAAGGGGTTGTTTTATGCAACAGAATAAGGGGTTGTTTTCTGCAACAGAATAAGGGGTTGTTTTATGCAACAGAATAAGGGGTTGTTTTATGCAACAGAATAAGGGGTTGTTTTATGCAACAGAATAAGGGGTTGTTTTCTGTAACAGAATAAGGGCTTGTTTTATGCAACAGTATAAGGGGTTGTTTTATGCAACAGTATAAGGGGTTGTTTTATGCAACAGTATAAGTGGTTGTTTTCTGTAACAGAATAAGCGGTTGTTTTATGCAACAGTATAAGGGGTTGTTTTATGCAACAGTATAAGTGGTTGTTTTCTGTAACAGAATAAGGGGTTGTTTTATGCAACAGAATAAGGGGTTGTTTTATGCAACAGAATAAGGGGTTGTTTTCTGCAACAGAATAAGGGGTTGTTTTCTGTAACAGAATAAGGGGTTGTTTTATGCAACAGAATAAGGGGTTGTTTTATGCAACAGAATAAGGGGTTGTTTTCTGCAACAGAATAAGGGGTTGTTTTCTGCAACAGAATAAGGGGTTGTTTTCTGCAACAGAATAAGGGTTTGTTTTCTGTAACAGAATAAGGGGTTGTTTTATGCAACAGAATAAGGGGTTGTTTTATGCAACAGAATAAGGGGTTGTTTTCTGCAACAGAATAAGGGGTTGTTTTCTGCAACAGAATAAGGGGTTGTTTTCTGCAACAGAATAAGGGGTTGTTTTATGCAACAGAATAAGGGGTTGTTTTATGCAACAGAATAAGGGGTTGTTTTCTGTAACAGAATAAGGGCTTGTTTTATGCAACAGTATAAGGGGTTGTTTTATGCAACAGTATAAGGGGTTGTTTTATGCAACAGTATAAGTGGTTGTTTTCTGTAACAGAATAAGCGGTTGTTTTATGCAACAGTATAAGGGGTTGTTTTATGCAACAGTATAAGTGGTTGTTTTCTGTAACAGAATAAGGGGTTGTTTTATGCAACAGAATAAGGGGTTGTTTTATGCAACAGAATAAGTGGTTGTTTTCTGCAACAGAATAAGGGGTTGTTTTCTGTAACAGAATAAGGGGTTGTTTTATGCAACAGTATAAGGGGTTGTTTTATGCAACAGTATAAGGGGTTGTTTTATGCAACAGTATAAGTGGTTGTTTTCTGTAACAGAATAAGCCGGTTGTTTTATGCAACAGTATAAGGGGTTGTTTTATGCAACAGTATAAGTGGTTGTTTTCTGTAACAGAATAAGGGGTTGTTTTATGCAACAGAATAAGGGGTTGTTTTATGCAACAGAATAAGGGGTTGTTTTATGCAACAGAATAAGGGGTTGTTTTATGCAACAGAATAAGGGGTTGTTTTATGCAACAGAATAAGGGGTTGTTTTCTGTAACAGAATAAGGGCTTGTTTTATGCAACAGTATAAGGGGTTGTTTTATGCAACAGTATAAGGGGTTGTTTTATGCAACAGTATAAGTGGTTGTTTTCTGTAACAGAATAAGCGGTTGTTTTATGCAACAGTATAAGGGGTTGTTTTATGCAACAGTATAAGTGGTTGTTTTCTGTAACAGAATAAGGGGTTGTTTTATGCAACAGAATAAGGGGTTGTTTTTATGCAACAGAATAAGGGTTGTTTTCTGCAACAGAATAAGGGGTTGTTTTCTGTAACAGAATAAGGGGTTGTTTTATGCAACAGTATAAGGGGTTGTTTTCTGTAACAGAATAAGCGGTTGTTTTATGCAACAGAATAAGGGGTTGTTTTATGCAACAGAATAAGGGGTTGTTTTATGCAACAGAATAAGGGGTTGTTTTATGCAACAGTATAAGGGGTTGTTTTATGCAACAGTATAAGGGGTTGTTTTATGCAACAGAATAAGTGGTTGTTTTATGCAACAGTATAAGGGGTTGTTTTATGCAACAGAATAAGGGGTTATTTTCTGCAACAGAATAAGGGGTTGTTTTATGCAACAGAATAAGGGGTTGTTTTATGCAACAGAATAAGGGGTTGTTTTATGCAACAGAATAAGGGGTTGTTTTATGCAACAGTATAAGGGGTTGTTTTTATGCAACAGTATAAGGGGTTGTTTTATGCAACAGTATAAGTGGTTGTTTTCTGTAACAGAATAAGGGGTTGTTTTTATGCAACAGTATAAGGGGTTGTTTTATGCAACAGAATAAGGGGTTGTTTATGCAACAGAATAAGGGGTTATTTATGCAACAGTATAAGGGGTTGTTTTATGCAACAGTATAAGGGGTTGTTTTATGCAACAGTATAAGTGGTTGTTTTCTGTAACAGAATAAGGGGTTGTTTTATGCAACAGAATAAGGGGTTGTTTTATGCAACAGAATAAGGGGTTGTTTTCTGCAACAGAATAAGGGTTGTTTTCTGTAACAGAATAAGGGGTTGTTTTATGCAACAGAATAAGGGGGTTGTTTTATGCAACAGAATAAGGGGTTGTTTTCTGCAACAGAATAAGGGGTTGTTTTCTGCAACAGAATAAGGGGTTGTTTTATGCAACAGAATAAGGTTGTTTTATGCAACAGAATAAGGGAGTTGTTTTATGCAACAGAATAAGGGTTGTTTTCTGTAACAGAATAAGGGCTTGTTTTATGCAACAGTATAAGGGGTTGTTTATGCAACAGTATAAGGGGTTGTTTTATGCAACAGTATAAGTGGTTGTTTTCTGTAACAGAATAAGCGGTTGTTTTATGCAACAGTATAAGGGGTTGTTTTATGCAACAGTATAAGTGGTTGTTTTCTGTAACAGAATAAGGGGTTGTTTTATGCAACAGAATAAGGGGTTGTTTTATGCAACAGAATAAGGGGTTGTTTTCTGCAACAGAATAAGGGGTTGTTTTCTGTAACAGAATAAGGGGTTGTTTTATGCAACAGTATAAGGGGTTGTTTTATGCAACAGAGTATAAGGGTTGTTTTATGCAACAGTATAAGTGGTTGTTTTCTGTAACAGAATAAGCGGTTGTTTTTATGGCAACAGTATAAGGGGTTGTTTTATGCAACAGTATAAGTGGTTGTTTTCTGTAACAGAATAAGGGGTTGTTTTATGCAACAGAATAAGGGGTTGTTTTATGCAACAGAATAAGGGGTTGTTTTCTGCAACAGAATAAGGGGTTGTTTTCTGTAACAGAATAAGGGGTTGTTTTATGCAACAGAATAAGGGGTTGTTTTATGCAACAGAATAAGGGGTTGTTTTCTGCAACAGAATAAAAGGTTGTTTTCTGCAACAGAATAAGGGGTTGTTTTATGCAACAGAATAAGGGGTTGTTTTCTGCAACAGAATAAGGGGTTGTTTTCTGTAACAGAATAAGGGGTTGTTTTATGCAACAGAATAAGGGGTTGTTTTATGCAACAGAATAAGGGGTTGTTTTCTGCAACAGAATAAGGGGTTGTTTTCTGCAACAGAATAAGGGGTTGTTTTCTGCAACAGAATAAGGGGTTGTTTTATGCAACAGAATAAGGGGTTGTTTTATGCAACAGAATAAGGGGTTGTTTTATGCAACAGAATAAGGGGTTGTTTTCTGTAACAGAATAAGGGCTTGTTTTATGCAACAGTATAAGGGGTTGTTTTATGCAACAGTATAAGGGGTTGTTTTATGCAACAGTATAAGTGGTTGTTTTCTGTAACAGAATAAGCGGTTGTTTTATGCAACAGTATAAGGGGTTGTTTTATGCAACAGTATAAGTGGTTGTTTTCTGTAACAGAATAAGGGGTTGTTTTATGCAACAGAATAAGGGGTTGTTTTCTGCAACAGAATAAGGGGTTGTTTTCTGTAACAGAATAAGGGGTTGTTTTATGCAACAGTATAAGGGGTTGTTTTATGCAACAGTATAAGGGGTTGTTTTATGCAACTTAGTATAAGTGGTTGTTTTCTGTAACAGAATAAGCGGTTGTTTTATGCAACAGTATAAGGGGTTGTTTTATGCAACAGTATAAGTGGTTGTTTTCTGTAACAGAATAAGGGGTTGTTTTATGCAACAGAATAAGGGGTTGTTTTATGCAACAGAATAAGGGTTGTTTTCTGCAACAGAATAAGGGGTTGTTTTCTGTAACAGAATAAGGGGTTGTTTTATGCAACAGAATAAGGGGTTGTTTTATGCAACAGAATAAGGGGTTGTTTTCTGCAACAGAATAAGGGGTTGTTTTCTGCAACAGAATAAGGGGTTGTTTTATGCAACAGTATAAGGGGTTGTGTTATGCAACAGTATAAGGGGTTGTTTTATGCAACAGTATAAGTGGTTGTTTTATGCAACAGAATAAGGGGTTGTTTTCTGTAACAGAATAAGGGCTTGTTTTATGCAACAGTATAAGGGGTTGTTTTATGCAACAGTATAAGGGGTTGTTTTATGCAACAGTATAAGTGGTTGTTTTCTGTAACAGAATAAGCGGTTGTTTTATGCAACAGTATAAGGGGTTGTTTTATGCAACAGTATAAGTGGTTGTTTTCTGTAACAGAATAAGGGGTTGTTTTATGCAACAGAATAAGGGGTTGTTTTATGCAACAGAATAAGGGGTTGTTTTCTGCAACAGAATAAGGGGTTGTTTTCTGTAACAGAATAAGGGGTTGTTTTATGCAACAGTATATGGGTTGTTTTTATGCAACAGTATAAGGGGTTGTTTTATGCAACAGTATAAGTGGTTGTTTTCTGTAACAGAATAAGCGGTTGTTTTATGCAACAGTATAAGGGGTTGTTTTATGCAACAGTATAAGTGGTTGTTTTCTGTAACAGAATAAGGGGTTGTTTTTATGCAACAGAATAAGGGGTTGTTTTTATGCAACAGAATAAGGGGGTTGTTTTTCTGCAACAGAATAAGGGGTTGTTTTCTGTAACAGAATAAGGGGTTGTTTTATGCAACAGTATAAGGGGTTGTTTTATGCAACAGTATAAGGGGTTGTTTTATGCAACAGTATAAGTGGTTGTTTTCTGTAACAGAATAAGGGGTTGTTTTATGCAACAGTATAAGGGGTTGTTTTTATGCAACAGAATAAGGGGGTTGTTTATGCAACAGAATAAGGGGTTGTTTTATGCAACAGAATAAGGGGTTGTTTTATGCAACAGTATAAGGGGTTGTTTTATGCAACAGTATAAGTGGTTGTTTTCTGTAACAGAATAAGGGGTTGTTTTATGCAACAGAATAAGGGGTTGTTTTATGCAAAAGAATAAGGGGTTGTTTTCTGCAACAGAATAAAGGGGTTGTTTTCTGTAACAGAATAAGGGTTGTTTTATGCAACAGAATAAGGGGTTGTTTTATGCAACAGAATAAGGGGTTGTTTTCTGCAACAGAATAAGGGGTTGTTTTCTGCAACAGAATAAGGGGTTGTTTTATGCAACAGAATAAGGGGTTGTTTTATGCAACAGAATAAGGGGTTGTTTTATGCAACAGAATAAGGGGTTGTTTTCTGCAACAGAATAAGGGGTTGTTTTATGCAACAGTATAAGGGGTTGTTTTATGCAACAGTATAAGGGGTTGTTTTATGCAACAGTATAAGTGGTTGTTTTCTGTAACAGAATAAGCGGTTGTTTATGCAACAGTATAAGGGGTTGTTTTATGCAAACAGTATAAGTGGTTGTTTTCTGTAACAGAATAAGGGTTGTTTTATGCAACAGAATAAGGTTGTTTTATGCAACAGAATAAGGGGGTTGTTTTCTGCAACAGAATAAGGGCTTGTTTTCTGTAACAGAATAAGGGGTTGTTTTATGCAACAGAATAAGGGGTTGTTTTATGCAACAGAATAAGGGGTTGTTTTCTGCAACAGAATAAGGGTTGTTTTCTGCAACAGAATAAGGGGTTGTTTTCTGCAACAGAATAAGGGGGTTGTTTTATGCAACAGTATAAGGGGTTGTTTTATGCAACAGTATAAGGGGTTGTTTATGCAACAGTATAAGTGGTTGTTTTCTGTAACAGAATAAGGGGTTGTTTTATGCAACAGTATAAGGGGTTGTTTTTATGCAACAGAATAAGGGGGTTGTTTTATGCAACAGAATAAGGGTTGTTTTATGCAACAGAATAAGGGGTTGTTTATGCAACAGTATAAGGGGTTGTTTTATGCAACAGTATAAGTGGTTGTTTTCTGTAACAGAATAAGGGGTTGTTTTTATGCAACAGAATAAGGGGTTGTTTTATGCAAAGAATAAGGGGGTTGTTTTCTGCAACAGAATAAGGGGTTGTTTTCTGTAACAGAATAAGGGGTTGTTTTATGCAACAGAATAAGGGGTTGTTTTATGCAACAGAATAAGGGTTGTTTTCTGCAACAGAATAAGGGGTTGTTTTCTGCAACAGAATAAGGGGTTGTTTTATGCAACAGAATAAGGGGTTGTTTTTTGCAAGCAGAATAAGGGGGTTGTTTTATGCAACAGAATAAGGGGTTGTTTTCTGCAACAGAATAAGGGGTTGTTTTATGCAACAGTATAAGGGGTTGTTTTATGCAACAGTATAAGGGGTTGTTTTATGCAACAGTATAAGTGGTTGTTTTCTGTAACAGAATAAGCGGTTGTTTTATGCAACAGTATAAGGGGTTGTTTTATGCAACAGTATAAGTGGTTGTTTTCTGTAACAGAATAAGGGGTTGTTTTATGCAACAGAATAAGGGATGTTTTATGCAACAGAATAAGGGGTTGTTTTCTGCAACAGAATAAGGGTTTGTTTTCTGTAACAGAATAAGGGGTTGTTTTATGCAACAGAATAAGGGGTTGTTTTCTGCAACAGAATAAGGGTTGTTTTCTGCAACAGAATAAGGGGTTGTTTTCTGCAACAGAATAAGGGGTTGTTTTCTGCAACAGAATAAGGGGTTGTTTTATGCAACAGAATAAGGGGTTGTTTTATGCAACAGAATAAGGGGTTGTTTTCTGTAACAGAATAAGGGTTGTTTTATGCAACAGTATAAGGGGTTGTTTTATGCAACAGTATAAGGGGTTGTTTTATGCAACAGTATAAGTGGTTGTTTTCTGTAACAGAATAAAGCTGGTTGTTTTATGCAACAGAATAAGGGGTTGTTTTATGCAACAGAATATGGGGTTGTTTTATGCAACAGAATAAGGGGTTGTTTTATGCAACAGTATAAGGGGTTGTTTTATGCAACAGTATAAGGGGTTGTTTTATGCAACAGAATAAGTGGTTGTTTTATGCAACAGTATAAGGGTTGTTTTATGCAACAGAATAAGGGGTTATTTTCTGCAACAGAATAAGGGGTTGTTTTATGCAACAGTATAAGGGGTTGTTTTATGCAACAGAATAAGGGGTTGTTTTATGCAACAGAATAAGGGTTGTTTTATGCAACAGTATAAGGGGGTTGTTTTATGCAACAGTATAAGGGGTTGTTTTATGCAACAGTATAAGTGGTTGTTTTCTGTAACAGAATAAGGGGTTGTTTTATGCAACAGTATAAGGGGTTGTTTTATGCAACAGAATAAGGGGTTGTTTTATGCAACAGAATAAGGGGTTGTTTTATGCAACAGTATAAGGGGTTGTTTTATGCAACAGTATAAGGGGTTGTTTTATGCAACAGTATAAGTGGTTGTTTTCTGTAACAGAATAAGGGGTTGTTTTATGCAACAGAATAAGGTTGTTTTATGCAACAGAATAAGGGGTTGTTTTCTGCAACAGAATAAGGGGTTGTTTTCTGTAACAGAATAAGGGGTTGTTTTATGCAACAGAATAAGGGGTTGTTTTATGCAACAGAATAAAGGGGTTGTTTTCTGCAACAGAATAAGGGGTTGTTTTCTGCAACAGAATAAGGGGTTGTTTTCTGCAACAGAATAAGGGGTTGTTTTATGCAACAGAATAAGGGGTTGTTTTATGCAACAGAATAAGAGGTTGTTTTCTGTAACAGAATAAGGGGTTGTTTTATGCAACAGTATAAGGGGTTGTTTTATGCAACAGAATAAGGGGTTGTTTTATGCAACAGTATAAGTGGTTGTTTTCTGTAACAGAATAAGCGGTTGTTTTATGCAACAGAATAAGGGGTTGTTTTATGCAACAGAATAAGGGATTGTTTTATGCAACAGAATAAGGGGTTGTTTTATGTAACAGAATAAGGGGTTGTTTTATGCAACAGAATAAGGGGTTGTTTTATGCAACAGAATAAGGGGTTGTTTTATGCAACAGAATAAGGGGTTGTTTTCTGCAACAGAATAAGGGGTTGTTTTCTGCAACAGAATAAGGGTTGTTTTATGCAACAGAATAAGGGGTTGTTTTATGCAACAGTATAAGGGTTGTTTTATGCAACAGAATAAGGGGTTGTTTTCTGCAACAGAATAAGGGGTTGTTTTATGCAACAGAATAAGGGTTGTTTTATGCAACAGAATAAGGGGTTGTTTTATGCAACAGAATAAGGGGTTGTTTTATGCAACAGTATAAGGGTTGTTTTATGCAACAGTATAAGGGGTTGTTTTATGCAACAGTATAAGTGGTTGTTTTTATGCAACAGTATAAGGGGTTGTTTTATGCAACAGTATAAGTGGTTGTTTTCTGTAACAGAATAAGCGGTTGTTTTATGCAACAGAATAAGGGGTTGTTTTATGCAACAGAATAAGGGGTTGTTTTATGCAACAGAATAAGGGGTTGTTTTATGCAGCAGAATAAGGGGTTGTTTTATGCAATAGAATAAGGGGTTGTTTTATGCAACAGTATAAGGGGTTGTTTTATGCAACAGAATAAGGGGTTGTTTTATGCAACAGAATAAGTGGTTGTTTTATGCAACAGTATATGGGTTGTTTTATGCAACAGAATAAGGGGTTATTTTCTGCAACAGAATAAGGGGTTGTTTTATGCAACAGAATAAGGGGTTGTTTTATGCAACAGAATAAGGGGTTGTTTTATGCAACAGAATAAGGGGTTGTTTTATGCAACAGTATAAGGCGTTGTTTTATGCAACAGTATAAGGGGTTGTTTTATGCAACAGTATAAGTGGTTGTTTTCTGTAACAGAATAAGGGGTTGTTTTATGCAACAGAATAAGGGGTTGTTTTATGCAACAGTATAAGGGGTTGTTTTATGCAACAGAATAAGGGGTTGTTTTATGCAACAGTATAAGGGGTTGTTTTATGCAACAGTATAAGGGGTTGTTTTATGCAACAGTATAAGGGGTTGTTTTCTGTAACAGAATAAGGGGTTGTTTTATGCAACAGAATAAGGGGTTGTTTTTATGCAACAGAATAAGGGGTTGTTTTATGCAACAGAATAAGGGGTTGTTTTATGCAACAGAATAAGGGGTTGTTCTCTGTAACAGAATAAGGGGTTGTTTTATGCAACAGAATAAGGGTTGTTTTCTGCAACAGAATAAGGGGTTGTTTTCTGCAACAGAATAAGGGGTTGTTTTATGCAAACAGAATAAGGGGTTGTTTTATGCAACAGAATAAGGGGTTGTTTTATGCAACAGAATAAGGGGTTGTTTTATGCAACAGAATAAGGGGTTGTTTTCTGCAACAGAATAAGGGGTTGTTTTATGCAACAGAATATAAGGGGTTGTTTTATGCAACAGTATAAGGGGTTGTTTTATGCAACAGTATATGGTTGTTTTCTGTAACAGAATAAGGGTTGTTTTATGCAACAGTATAAGGGGTTGTTTTATGCAACAGTATAAGTGGTTGTTTTCTGTAACAGAATAAGGGGTTGTTTTATGCAACAGAATAAGGGTTGTTTTATGCAACAGAATAAGGGGTTGTTTTCTGCAACAGAATAAGGGGTTGTTTTCTGTAACAGAATAAGGGGTTGTTTTATGCAACAGAATAAGGGTTGTTTTATGCAACAGAATATAGGGTTGTTTTCTGCAACAGAATAAGGGGTTGTTTTCTGCAACAGAATAAGGGGTTGTTTTATGCAACAGAATAAGGGGTTGTT
The DNA here is from genome assembly GCA_030435695.1 of Brachymystax lenok tsinlingensis. Classification (NCBI taxonomy): domain Eukaryota; kingdom Metazoa; phylum Chordata; class Actinopteri; order Salmoniformes; family Salmonidae; genus Brachymystax; species Brachymystax lenok. Next base: position 36,149,066 of record CM059819.1, on the reverse strand, counting down.
TTATGCAACAGAATAAGGGGTTGTTTTCTGCAACAGAATAAGGGGTTGTTTTATGCAACAGAATAAGGGGTTGTTTTATGCAACAGAATAAGGGGGTTGTTTTATGCAACAGAATAAGGGGTTGTTTTCTGCAACAGAATAAGGGGTTGTTTTATGCAACAGTAATAAGGGGTTGTTTTATGCAACAGTATAAGGGGTTGTTTTCTGCAACAGAATAAGGGGTTGTTTTATGCAACAGAATAAGGGGTTGTTTCATGCAACAGAATAAGGGGTTGTTTTATGCAACAGAATAAGGGGTTGTTTTATGCAACAGAATAAGGGGTTGTTTTATGCAACAGAATAAGGGGTTGTTTTCTGCAACAGAATAAGGGGTTGTTTTATGCAACAGAATAAGGGGTTGTTTTATGCAACAGAATAAGGGGTTGTTTTATGCAACAGAATAAGGGGTTGTTTTATGCAACAGAATAAGGGGTTGTTTTTATGCAACAGAATAAGGGGGTTGTTTATGCAACAGAATAAGGGGTTGTTTTATGCAACAGTATAAGGGGTTGTTTTATGCAACAGAATAAGGGGTTGTTTTATGCAACAGTATATGGGTTGTTTTATGCAACAGAATAAGGGGTTGTTTTATGCAACAGAATAAGGGGCTGTTTTAT